>PNEQ01115845.1:0-10066 GCA_003012365.1 Medauroidea extradentata
CGCCACGGTCGCGACCGAACACTACTACCTCCTTACTCGAGGTACCACAGCAGACTAACTTGCCCCCTGCCGCCGGAGCCGAGCAGCGGCCGCCGAAGGGAGGGGAGAAGGGAAGGGGAAGAAGGAGGGGAACACGAGGCCGGCCGAGAAGCACCGAAGATGCCCGAGCCGAAGAGCCGTAGTCAGATGAGCATAAGATTTTGTGACGTCATCACGGAGCACTTAATACGTAGGCAGGGAAACAAGGGCATGTCAGTTCATATGGGCCCACACCAAACTGGAGTCAGATAAGAATGACTCGTTAATCCAACCGTACTGCTGGTAGACATCTCAAAAGAACTAAATGGAGCCAATCCCGGCTCAACCCTAAGTAACCCACCGCAACGGTCGCCAACATTGTATAAATCACCATCAAAATACAATATTTGTTACAGAACTGACAATGAAAATAAAAGCTGCAGGCAGCTATTAGGAAATATTTTACTGCTCGGCCCAGCGTTCGTAGATGAGCGGTCTTAAATGACTTCACAGAATCACAGTCCCTCTTTGAAATCTTGAAGTGTAGAATAAAATCAGATACAAAACAAAAATAATTGATGTGATAATCATTTAGATTTTGATGAGAACCGACGCACTTCTGCACTGCACACGCTACAAAGAGGGGGCAGCCCTAACAGCCTAGACTGGGTAGTCAGCTATACCTAAACACATTTCTTCTTAAATGACATGGTAGCGCTTCCTACCCTATCCTTGTTATAATAGGCCTCACTATGCCGGAGGTTTGTGGGCTAGCTTAGTTGGGTGCTGTTTAAATACACATGTTAAGCACAGAACAGAATGTGAGCAAAAAAATAGTTATACACAATTTAAAATAAATGCATAAGAGGATGATAAAAAAAACTAGGGCACCAAAAAGGCCAGGTAATTCAGTGTCGTGATCCAACAATAGAGCTTTTGGAGCTTCTACATCTCCTCTGGAAGCCAATCAAGTAAGGCTGGATGATTGCTGACAAATTTTTGCAATTTGAATCCACCAGAAACCAGTAATGAAATCAACTCCCTTTGAAGGACCAATGCAGGCTCAACAGAATCTGCGCCAGTGACCACGTTATCAAAATAGACATTAGACTTCAACACCTTAGCTTCAACAAGAAATTGCTCCTGTTCATCCTCAGCCAAATTATGCAAGGTATGGAGTGCCAAATATGGAGCAGAGGAGACACCATAAATAACTGACTTCAAGCAATAATCTTCCACGACATCACTGCTGAAATGCCGAACAATGCACTGAAGATCCTGATAACTGCGACATACTGCTATCTGCCAATAGGCCGGCTGTGAACACAATCACATGCAGCCTGACCTTTTAATAAAAATCAAAAATCTCCTGCCGCAGCCTGGGTCCAGTCAGTAGAGTATCATTGAGAGACACCCTTGCTGAGCTCTTAGAAGCAGCATCAAACACAACACAAAGCTTGGTTGTTGTGCTCTCTGGTTTTCTCATTTTTTGGTCAAGGGTTGATCGTAGCTACCGTTCAGTGGTATGCTTTTAACCGGAAGACATCTGACTATTGATTCAAATCTACTCTATATTTCTATTATTACAGTTCTTAATTTCACTCAAAATGCTATTTAAATTAGGCTCTACTAGAGGCACTTTACAGAAAAAATTTAATTTGATACTTTGATGATGGGGTGAGGGGATAAGTAGGCCGCTATAGATTTTATGAAAGTAGCAATTTTACGAATGTGATTTATTAGTAGAACGTTGTAACTTTTTATTTCAGCAGACAGCTCCAGCGGCTGAGTGGCCATTTTGAAACGTTGAGTATTTATAAAATTGGGCCCCATAGAACTGCACAAGTTCCCAAAGTTACCGCACGTTAGAGTGTTCGACTCGCTACGTCGTCTCCAGACACTATGGGAGGTAGAGCAGGTTTGGGTAGGAGGGCTTAGGTGGCAGGTTACCGGCACAACCCGTAAGGAAGGAACGAGGGCTTAGTTGGCCGGTTACCGCCACAACCTCGGATAGGTGGTTAGTTAAGGGTAAGAGGGTAAGAGGGCTTAGGTGGCAGGCTACCGCCACAACCCGTAAGGTAAGGGAGAGTGCCTAGGGAACTCGGCCGAGCCCTAGGAAACGCTGATTTCTGGCTGGCGAGAGCCGCCTTATGTACCCGCCCGAGGGGGTGGAAGTCCTGTTAGGCGGGTGGTTTCAAAACATCAAAGCAGTTGGTATTAAAACAAAGTATCATTTTATTGGTACACATATCAATTTTCAAGTTCAGTAAATCTTTTCATACCGATATTGTAGTTGTGTGGAACAGAGGATTTAATGTGAGGTACAAGTTTTTTGTATCAAATACAATTTTTTTTTTTGCGTCGTGTAACAGAATGTGTTGGTGATGTTTTCAGGTTTCCACATTGGTAAAAAGTTACTCTGTCCTGGCATTTCTTGCGTACTGTTTGCAAAATGCCATAATTTAATGTATTTTTAGTTAATAAAGTCGGTTTTAAAAAGTTGTGGTGTTTTTCCTCCCAAGAACTCGTAGTAGAAATTGAAGGAGTCGACAACATAAGGTCTACGGTTCGCTTTTGTTCTTACCATGTGACATGCAGTTATGTTCGTTAATCATAATCAATTGTTTATTGTTAACTTGGCGTGGCGCGAATTTTTTTTCTATGGTTCGTGCGAGTATTGATATCTTCTAAACAAGTCTGAAGTCCGTGGATTTACATTTGAATTGCATTTTATCTGCCATAACGCCGAACTTTTTGGCTTGTGCAGTGACAAAGGTTTGTTAAAAAGTTACAGCATAACGTGATCTCTTGTGTGTTTATGAAAATGATTGAGTGCATTAAAAATATCTCGAAATGTCTGTTCAATGAGTGTTATTTCTACTGCGTATTTTGAGCCAGTCTCACTCAGACTTACAGCGCTCAATTATACTAACACTGTATGCCGGTATCACACGGCACGTGCGACACACCCTTCAGGGCCAATTATCCCTATCTCCCCATACACCCTAGAGCACAAACTCTGGTAACGCTACTGATCGTGCGACATGGCAACTAATCCACGACTGATTAATATATAACAACGTCCTCAAATTCAATTACATTTATTATGAATACTTACATATTTGCAGGTACAAATAATCATGCTATAAATCACTACGGTATTCCGTGCGTAAACTTACACTTGACAGTCGTAAACAAATCTAACACAGCGGCTGAGTCAAAGAGGGTAGGTTCAAAACTGAAACGATCGCCTCGCGGCCGAAATGGCACCGAGCAAGAAAGATGAACTAGATTGTGAATACAACAAATAAACCGATGAATAAACTAAAACAAATACAACAGAAACTTACCAAGGACTAACGGGTGAAGCTTTGGTGCCATGTCGGCTACGAGAAGACCTGACTAACACTTGGGTTGGAGCACGAGTGACGACTGCCTCGAGCGAGCACAACTCAACCCGACAGACGGCCGGTAAGAGGGGAGGAAGGGAGGGGAGACACGGAAACGTTCGAGGCTGGCCGAAGATCCACGAAGTTCAAGTCTCCAAACATAGGCGTGAAAGGGGGGAACACAACATGTTCATGGGAGCACTCGCTCACGGCGCACGTTTTACCGATTCCTCGGTTAAGCACTGTTAGTCTTTATCCTTAGCAGGATATTTCATGTCCTCACAGATGTTCGTAGAGCTGGACGGCCAGTCCAGTTCAACTCCCCCGCTGTTTATCAAGCTATCGGTCTTACAGGCTTCAAGCCATGCTAACAACCATGGTGAAACTGGTCCAAACAGACAGCGGAATCACAGAGCCACAATGACTGGACAGCTAAGGTGATAACCCGGGTATGACCCTCCGGGTGCATGCTGCCGGGGAGGCTCCCGAACCATAGAACCCCTTCTGTTCCAGTCGGTCAGCTGCCACGTGCCACAGGAAAGAAAAGGATGCTCGACTCAGTCGACGGCACGTGTAACATTATCAAAAAAATTATAATACCAAATTAATCCATCGACCCACCAGCATACAATAAATAGCCTTGTAGATTGAGTTTGCAAACAATAAACATCTTCATATCATTAATATACACATACTTCATACCCGTATTATTGGCTAACTAGCGTCACACCCTCTTTCATTAAATTAGCATTACACAACAAGTATAAAAATCCCCACATACAGAGATAATAAAAGTACACTACACACACATTATGCCCGAGGCATTCCTCAGAACACATCTGGTTACACATCATACAATGGATTTCATAACAGGAGGATTAATGTTATATGGCACTCAAAATCAAAGACGTTATACGTCAGTTCTCTTAACCTAGGCCTTATACTACCCTCCCGCGAGGCCTTGCTAGCAAGGTACTACACAAACGTACACACCACAAACGACACCAACACGTAACACATAAATACACGACTGGTCGTCCGTACAACACACACAAACACAAACCAATTGCTACTCCTGAACACAAACAATTAACACAAATCACAACACTGCTCTGCTGAACCTTGCCTCCTACAGACCCAAGGCAAACTAATACTGAATGGGAACAGGAAAGGATTGTTGAACGTTGATCCGTGATGCACTCTTCTTAGAAATAGACGAAAAGAACGGCGGACATCTTTGGATGCCGACAAGCACTCTGTAACAGGACTTAAGAAAGCAATTAGTCACTGTCATCGTCTTCCCTTACAGCATGTTTCAAATGGGAAACGTGAGCCTTGCGGACAACACATCCGGAAGGCGGATCAGAGAGCAGGACGGTGTTAGGCCCCAGAAGTTTAACAATGTCAAATGGACCTGAGAAATGCAATTAGAGTTTACTTCCCCAATCGTCAGCACGAGACGGGAGAGTAAACGATCTACAGTACACGGACTGCCCCACCTGGTAATCTGAGGCTACCCTGCTGGCATTATACCGCTCCTGCAGACAGCTCCGCTCATCATACAGGCGTTGCTCGAACCGGGCACATGCTGAATGACAAACCGAAATAATGACAAACCGAAATCTCATTAGTCGAAAAGCCCATCTCCCTAACTTACCGAAATCATTTAAGTGACTCAGCAACCATGAAACTGCCTGGTTTTCTGTGCACAAGTCAAACTCAACATCACTAAGGAAAGTATCAAATTTAGCAGTACCCCACACGCATGCCAGAGCCTCCTTTTCGAAGGAGCTGAGACGCCTCTCGCCATCTGAGAGAGTGCGACTCGCAAAACCAATGGGGCACAGCATCCCATGCCTCCATTGACTCAGCGACGCACCTAGGGCTATACTGGAGGCGTCCACATGCAAAACGAAGCGCAGATCGAAGTCGGCCATATATAGGGCAGGGGCATTAGCTAAGGCAATCTTAAGTTTTTCAAAGCTCACCTGTTGTTCATCTCCCCAGACAAATTCAACATTTTTGGGATTGAAAAGGTTTAATGGTGCAGCTAACTCAGAAAAATGGGGGATAAAACGGGAATAGTAACCCAACAGACCCAAGAACCGTGACACACCACGCACACTCTTTGGCCTAGGAAAATCAACTACCGGGCGAACACGCTCCGGGTCCATCAACATCCTGCTCTCGGACACGATATAACCTAAGAAATTTACGGACGATGCTGCCCAGGTGACCTTGGCTGGATTGATAGTGAGCCCTGTGTTGCGCAAACGTTCAAGAACCACGTGCAAGTGACCCAAGTGCTCAGTCACATTGGCACTATAAACTATGATATCATCTATGGAATTGTTGACGCACTGGAACTTCAAATCGGCGAGGACGTGATCTAGGACCCTAGACAATGCTTGTGTCCCGAACTTTGCTCCCATAGGAATACGGTAGAATTCAAACTGTGCCTACGACGTACGAAACGCTATATACTTCCGGCAGTCTGGGTGCAAAAGGCATCGGTGGAAGCTCGCATTCAAGTCAATGACTGAATACACACAAACTTTTCACAAATTCTGGAGGGCTGCGTCGACAGTAGGCGCAGGGAAAGGGTCGAGAAAGATCTTAGCATTTACTTTAGACATGTCTGTCACTCTCCGGTAACCGCCGCCCTTCTTCTTTACTAACAACGCCGGACTGGCATAGTCCGAAGTTGAAGGTGATATTACTCCTTTGCGCAACATCTTGTCGATGATGTCCCACATAAATGCCAACTTAGGTGGGCTATACGTTTAAAACGGGACACGAACCAGAACATCATCCACAACTGAAAATTTGTACGGCAGGTCATCACACTGACCCATACGTGTCGTGATCAGGTTGGAATATTCGCGCAGAACCCAATCAATATCATCATTTTGCGCAGAACTAGTCGTGGCCAAACGACCTAGCAAAGCTGAAACTGGGGTAGCCAAGGAATGCAAGGGGCACGGAGAATCAGGAGCAAACTTAAAAACCAGCTGTCGACCATGAACATCTACCACGCCACGTGTGCGAAACAAAAAATCCACCCCTAACACAACATCGGTAGTTAAGCCTAAAACTAGCCAAAACCGATGTGTCCAAGAAAACCGGTTGACATTGAAATGTAACAACACTGAACGATGACATTCCACAACTTGGCCTGTCGCCACGCACACTTGAAGTGCTGACCGGTCATCCAGTCGGGAAACTATCTGTTGATCCTTTTGCAACAAAAGTGTCCAAAATTGTTCGCGTACAAAACAATGAAAAGCCCCAGTGTCTAAAAGGGCGGCACGTGAAAGCCCGTAAAACCACACAGAGACTAAAGAGTCATGACTCATCACAGGGGAAACAACACGCCGCTTATGCTCGACGCGCAAAGGGGCGGCATTACTCAGTTTCCCGAACAGTGTGATCTAATGTGTCCCCTCCTGCCACAACGGAAACACGCCCGTGACTCGAGACTTACACAAGGAAGTCGACAGTCAGCCAGAACATGACCGCGCTCACAGCAATTAGGGCACCTCGATGTAATGGGAAGTTGAGATCTTGCTCGGTCAGTAGCCATATCTCTGACCGGAAAAAGACTGTTTGAAGCTTCCCTCTGATTGCCGCTTGAGAGCACGCCTTCGAATCTGCGGTCTATAGCGGACTGCGACAAGGCATTGCCTCGTGCATGGTCTGATCGCCAGGGCGCAACACCCCCTTGCAACCGATCGGCTGAGGCAACAACGGCCTGAGCAAGGTCGACATGAGCCACAGCAGAAGGTCCAGAATCCACCTTTACCTGACGGTAAAATTCCGCCTCCAAGGCCATCTGACGGTCGACTTCAAAGGCCAACTGACGCAGGCCTTCTACGTCCGTGGGAGCTGATCGCATGAAGTGTTGCACTCGAGCACCTGGCGACCAACGATCGACAATTCCCTGCACCAGTTTCGGCACCGGCCGTGTTAAATTCATTGCTTGGGCGCATTTCAAAATGTCGCTGACGTACACCGACACCGATTCATTAAGTCTTTGGAATCTGTCGATATATCACAGCTTTGCCCCCGACCATCCCGACGGTCTGCCAACACACTCTTAACAACTGCGTCTTAAACGTCTCGTAAGACGCCGCCGATAGAATAACATGCGCCATCACACTACTGGCATGTTCACCTAAATGTGTCGATAAACACGTCAAAAAGAACCCTTCACGTTTCACACATCGTAGGCCATAATATATTGCATCGGCAGACAGTAAAAAAGGTAATACAGTGGCGGGCTCTACCACTGTCAACAGCGGTATCGAATTTACCCTGTTCATTACCATTGTCTGTCGAGCTGATACCGGCCCGTCGTCAAAGTCAACCAAGCCTCCCAGGTTATTATAATTAATGACCCTCAGCGAATTAATGTAGGCCAGTACTTGTAAGCACAAGACCGTGACATTCTCACTTATAGCAAATTCAACACCAGCACTCCTTAAATAATCACAAAGCAGAATTAATCGTACTGTAGTACAAATTCGGGTACTCCGGCCAGAGCCATGACGCTAAAGAATACTGTACAATAAGTCAAAACTGAGCAAAAAGGAAAGAGAAATATATCACCATACCATTCGCCACTACGTCCACGAACGTTGCCAGTAATTGCGCACTATTACATTAAACTACGACGTGAACTGCATAGGCTTGAACAGCGCACTAGCAGAGTCACGCAGGAAATTGAGCCCGTCTCACTCAGACTTACAGCGCTCAATTATACTAACACTGTATGCCGGTATCACACGGCACGTGCGACACGCCCATCAGGGCCAATTATCCCTATCTCCCCATACACCCTAGAGCACAAACTCTGGTAACGCTACTGATCGTGGGACGTGGCAAAAATTCACTACTGATTAATATATAACAACGTCCTCAAATTCAATTACATTTATTATGAATACTTACATATTTGCAGGTACAAATAATTATGCTATAAATCACTACGGTATTCCGTGCGTAAACTTACACTTGACAGTCGTAAACAAATCTAACACAGCGGCTGAGTCAAAGAGGGTAGGTTTAAAACCGAAACGATCGCCTCGTGGCCGAAATGGCACAGAGCAAGAAAGATGAACTAGATTGTGAATACAACAAATAAACCGATGAATAAACTAAAACAAATACAACAGAAACTTACCAAGGACTAACGGGTGAAGCTTTGGTGCTATGTCGGCCACGAGAAGACCTGTCTAACACTTGAGTCGGAGCACGAGTGATGACTGCCTCAAGCGAGCACAACTCAATCCGACAGACGGCCGGTAAGAGGGGAGGAAGGGAGGGGAGACACGGAAACGGCCGAGGCTGGCCGAAGATCCACAAAGTTCAAGTCTCCATGCAGAGGGGGTGAAAGGGGGGGAACACCACATGTTCACGGGAGCACTCGCTCACGGCGCGCGTTTTAAACAACGTCAGTCCAGTTCAAATTGATTTAGGAAAAGTAGTCAAGACAGGAAGAAACAGACTATTGGTGAACATATCCTACTACTATAAACACTATAAGTAGGCTGGGAGTTTAAACTCTGCGAAGGTAGGCCTAGGTGCTTTTTTCAAATATATACAATGTAAAACATCAATGTTTCAAGATTAGTGTCATAGAAAATAAACTTAAGTTACAGTGAGATAAGATAGGTTTTTACGTCATATTTGATATTTCATCGTATTTCATGGATGAAATGAGTTGAATTATGGAAGGGAAAAAATTTTTATGTTTTTGGGTTTCAAAGAGTGATGATGTGGATACCAGGTATTACACGTCTGTTTCTAGGCCACTTATTAAATGCTTTTATATCTGGTATCAAGAGCGTTTTTCGCAATTACTTCACAACCACAACATTTTAAAGAGGAAATGAGTTTACGTAAGTGAAAATTATTGTATTTGAATATTCCCAGGGCTTTGTTGCTTTGTAAATAATGAAGAATATAAGTATCTTGCAGTTGTGATACAGGCTGATCTAAGATGGATAAAGCAGGTGGACCGAGTATTTAAGAAGGGAAGAAGGGCTTGAGGACTGCTTGGGAGTGTGTTAAAGGGAATTAGTGGTGAAGTGAAGGGAAAGGTATATTGTATGATGGTTCGTCCAGTATTGGAGTATGCTGCTGCTGGTGAAGTGAAGGGAAAGGTATATTTTATGATGGTTCGTCCAGTATTAGAGTATTCTGCTGCGGAGTGGATTCCGCATGTGGAGGTGGAGGTGCAGGAGCTGGAGAAGATGCAGAGAAGGGCAGTGAGGTGGGTGATGAATAAATGGTAAAGGCAGGGTGAGTCTGGTGAGGAGAAAAGGAACTTTAGGCTTACTGTGATGATGGAATTGGAATAGTAACCATTGAGGGACAGGAGGAGAGTGGAATGGCTGGTCAGATTGTATAAGGGGTTGAGGGAGGAGGTGAGCTGTGGAAATTTGACCTGTAAATTAACTACACTAGACCCCCGATTTTACGAATACTCACGGTTCCTCTCATCGCATTCGTAAAATCGCTACCTTCGTAAATTCGATTGCGGCTTATTTTTTGCCCCCCCCCCCCCAACAGAAAATTTTAAAATTGCATTTTTTCTGCAAAGTGTTTCTAGGCCTCGACTTCCGTAGCGTTTTGCGGGAAATTAATTAACGTAATAA
>PNEQ01115846.1:0-10066 GCA_003012365.1 Medauroidea extradentata
TGACAAGTTGTAACGAGTTGTTTGTTTACACAAAATATTTATTCGACGTCCTGTAGTAACCAAATATACGTTTGGCACAAACAAATTGCGTTTAAATGAATAATTTGGTCGAGGGAAATAATTAATTTTGTTTGGAGGACTCCAAGCTTGGTCTTACCAACAAAATATTGTTTAGCTGAAGCAAACATCACCCAAACAATTATATTTAGTATAATGAAACAATTCTTTCTCTCAGTGTAGGTCACTCAGTCTATGAAGAATAAGAAATCTTAAAATTTACTTGTTTCCCTTAATGCACTGGTTATAGTCCTTTCATAATTCAGCCACCTAGGCTTGCATTTTTACATGTCCAATCCATTATTGAATCAAAATATGTACTACTAATTTCTTTTGGTTTTTGTTGTCCTTCGGCACAACCTTAACGACTTTCTTAACACGACTCACTTTCCATTGTCCTTGATACCATTTCCCTTTTTCTGCAATTTCACCTTTTTATAAATCCTTGTCTGAGCCTCGAGACAAGACTGTTTTTTCTTTAGTGTTTACATATTTACTCATCTGCACCTCAGTACAGGTCTGACCCCCCCTTTTTTTTATTGCCAAATCATAGTAACACAAAGTATTATTACTCTTATTACACAAACACTCAAAAATCTGTTTCAATTTATTCTCCCCCTTGCTTATGTAATTCCAACATGTGAGTCACTTTCGGGGAATTTGCCCCCTTGATAAAATCCTACTTTGACATAATTGTGTTACATCCTCATCAGTGTTAACCATTCTGTTATTTGTTTGTTGGGATACTCTATTCCCCTTGATTTGGTTTTCTACCCTCCTTGTTTCATAATTATGAACCGCAGTATTTTGCCTTCTGTACTTGACATGCTTGGTTTGTACCACATTTACCTGTGTTTGCAAAATCTGTGGTGATTTTTCACAGCATTTACCCTGTCTTCACCTGTTCTTGTCCCTGCCAATAATTTTTATTCTTTTTCCTAATATTTGCTATCTAAAATTTTTAAATTTTCTTCTATCAGGTTTTCTAACTTAGTACCATCTGTATCTAACTTAGTATCCAGGTGTTCTAATCTTATTCCTCGTTCTCTAATTTTTTCTTGGAGTTCCTTACCCTGATCATTCCTTGACTGTTAACATGTTCCTTAAGTTCACCCTTTATTTCAGTAAATTTAAATTCAAATTTACTGCCCTGTTTTTCTAACATATCACCTAATCCCTGCAATAAAACTTATATTTTGATTTTGACTTCTTACCGTCCCCTCATTTGATGAAGAGATAAGTGAATTTGGTGGGTTATAAATACCCTTAAACACTTCGTCGTCTTCATACTGTAGTTTAGACAAACAAAACAAAATTTAACACTAACAGTGTTATCTAAATACCCTTCATATTACGTTTTACAATGTTGAACACAAATGTTAACAAAAAATTACTATCTAACAATGACTTGCGATTTGCGGCGTATCCCTCGATGTTCTCTGCCACGTCGTCCTCGGGGTTGTAGGTCTTCCCTGGGCCTGCTTAAGATTCCTCGGTACTTCTACACACCACCAACAGTCGTCTCATTGTTAGCGTCTCCTCAGCCCACAACCTCGGACTTTGTAGCCTGACTCGCCTTTTACCAATTTCCTTGTTACAAATTTTGCTAGTAAAATTCCAATTTTCAGATACGGTTAGTTTGGAGGTTTTGAAAACAAGTCACTGATTTAACAAAAAATTATGTATCGCTATGAAAGATATTAAATTTGACTCATATTCTTGATTTATTTTAGAAAGTTTCAAACAAAGTTTCACTAATCCATCATGGCATTACATTACATGAAATCACTTGCTTTGGGCACTCAGGAACACGCAAATCAAAGAATAGACTGAAAAAAAAAACATCTTGAAGAAACGTGAAGAAAATAAATTTGGCACTGATGATGTCCACATGAAGATTCTTAAGTTACCACATCTTAATAAGCAAAATAGGAATACTGAACGGTGAAAACCATACGCATTAGTAGAGTTCAAACAAGTCCGAAATATGATGTTATATTGCCACTCCCGTACTTTAATTTCTGGGCTACTGCCCTACAATTATTTCTTCGTATTTATGTTTTGATTACACGGATCGGGGTTACACCCTATCAGATTCTGGACATCCCGAGGACTGAGGAACAACTGTAACAAAACCAAGCACGTCACTGCTAGCGTCCCTCAGGCCTGACCTTCACTATCGCGCCCCATTTGGCTACTCAATACATACACCACCCTCTAGAGACTAAATGAAACCCACGCCTCTTCGCGATTGGACGTACTGCAAACCTGGTTGTGCAATACTTGCAAACAAAGACCTTAACTTGTTGCTACCCGGCCAACCGGCTATAACTGGATAAAGCTCAACTATCGCGCACACCTGCCTATAAAAAAGTTTGCTTTTTCCTGGAGTCCCCAAAGATACACAACACACAGCCACATGCAGAGAAACCTAAATAATTAATTAAATCTGTTCACTGAGTTTAATAATTGCTACAGATATCGTTAAATTAACATGAGTTTGTATATATGAAAAAAAATTACACTATAATATAGATAAGAAATAAATGAGAAATACATTTGTCTAGTATCCTCAAAAACATGCAAAACCTACAATGTTACAGTTTTAGCCAACTTAGTTACATAATTTTGTATTTGTTTCTATTCCTTATATTCAAAACGTGTTGTTCTCATGTTAAGCGTTCATTTGTATAGCTTCTGCCACCAGGTCTAATATTTATGTTGCATGTACAAATTGACAAAATATATTCTCCTTTGTCATAGTTAATATTGCATTGAAACTCTTAAAACTTTCAAATATTATTTCTATTTTGGAGGCATTTTCCATTGTATGAATTTTGACTTATCACAATAGTACAGCACAAAACAAATATTTTTACATCCTCTTTCGCTGGGAAAAATATTCATGAGTAGCAAAAGAGTGGCACGTGTGCGCGCGCACACACACACATGCACATGTGCAAACAAACACACACAAACACGCACACACATGCATGTGCACACACATAGGCATTTGCGACAATTCTCACAGGGAGGGCTCCGGGCTCTGCAGGAAAGCCAAGGGTGACAAGTCAGCACAAACAAATCCGAGACTCATCACAACGTGGGAGATTAGTGGTATTCTTCCCAGTATACCTCAGCTCTTGTCAACATTCTCCCGGGCAACTGAACGTATAATCATTGACACTGCCCAGCAAACACAAAGAGTACAAACCAGAATCGGGCCGACTCCGGATAGCCGGAAAAGTAGACAGCGGGCAGATGTCTTTTGCCGGAATCCAGCCGATGTCTTTTTGGATAAACGGCAAACAGTTTGCTGTCAAGTTAGAAAGACACCGTACTGATTGCGGCAAGACGTAATAAAGACATCAGGCCAACTGCGGTTATATGTCTTTCAGGACACAAGCCCGATGAAGGCTTGACGTCTTTACAGGCACTGAACCGACAACTGCTGGATGTCTTTCAGGAAACTGGACAGTCAACATCCAGATGTCTTTTGGGACACCAGAAAAGTATCAGCTGAATATCTTTCAGGACACCAGTCTGTTAGGGGTAAGATGTCTTTCACGACACAGTACAGCAACAGTTGGATGACTTTCACTGCACCAAAACTATTGGCCTGGACAGCTACCGATAATATATCAAATATATGTCTTTCCGTTAGCAAAAATAAGATGGAGGGCCAGTGTCATAAAAGCAGCAGGCCGGTATGTCTGAGTGTCGGAAAAGGAACCGGACTGTTGACGGCTGAGTGTCGGAAAAGACACCGGGCCGTTGACGGTTGAGTGTCGGAAAAGACACCGGGCCGTTGATGGTTGAGTGTCGGAAAAGACACCGGGCCGTTGATGGTTGAGTGTCGGAAAAGACACCGAGCCGTTGACGGTTGAGTGTCGGAAAAGACACTGGGCCATTGACGGACAGGAGATGACCAAATATCAATGAAAATGTATTTCCAAAATGTTCTACATGCACGTTAAAAATGTTTTCTCTAGTGTTTCGTCCAAGTCATTACATACCTGATGTAATCATACAGTATTGAATTTTGATGTTAAACGAACAGAATGTGTTGGGCTCGAACCAGTTATCTTCTCATTCGTAGTCCATCGTGCTAATCACTTTAACCACACCACCTTGTTAAAATTTACACATGAATCATATCAACATGTAACTGCTTCAGGTATACAGCTGATTTAAGGATGAGTTTGCAGACAGGTAGTGTATACTGGGTTTGCTTATTGTTGATTAGTATTCTAATTAACACATAACCATTGAACTAGTGCCATGCATCAGTAATACACAAGGAAATGAATCATGTATGTAATGATGACTTATATTTATACACAAGCTGTTAACAATCAAAATGCAAACAGCATATCAGTGTTCGTTCAATGTTTCTAAAGTATCATTCCCGCGACATTCAACCACTGTCTGAAAAAGTACGCCGTGCCATTAATGGCCGGATCTCTTCTTGCCTATATCTTTTATACGTCCTGATAAAGACAGTGGGCTGGAACCTTTTTCGAGATGGAACGAATGAAGTACAGTGAACCATTAATGGCCGGTATCTTCTAGCCATTATATTTGAAGTGTCTTTTAAAAAACTGCAGGCAATTATCTTTTTAGCGACAGATAACAGCTGTCCAGGAAACAATACCGAAATGTTAAAGACCCGGTATCTCCTTGCCATTAAGTGTCATTTAAAAGGTAGCAGGCAATTATCTATTTAGCGATAGATAAAGTGCTATTCAGAAAAGGATACCAGTATGTTACTAACCCAGAATATTTTTGCCAACATTGTTTAACGGTCCTTAAAAAGACAGCAGGCTTGTACATTTTTTGCGACACATCTGCTGTCAGGAAAAGGACACAGCACATTTTAATTGTTTGATATGTTATCGTGAGTATCTTTTTAGCATCCTTAAAAACACAGCAGACTGGTATATTAATATTCGTTACTGATAAATGCTGTCTGAAACAGGACACTTCATCGTTAACAACCAGGCATCCACTTACCAATGTGTTTTAGACGACCTTATAAAGATAGCAGGCTATTATCTCTTACGTGACATTTTCTCACTGTCTGAAAAAGGTCACTGAGCTATTAATGGCCCAGCATTTTCTTGCTTATGTCACGGCAGCGGGCTGGTGTCTCTTTATTGAAAGGTTAGCGAACGGACGTCTTTTTCGTGACGGCTAATGTTTACAAAATACATCTTACTGTTAACTGCCTGCTGTCTTTTATCATGTTGTAGACACTTGAGTACAGTTTGGACAACGGGCGGACATCTTGCTGACAGTTAACCATCACTTTGTGTTTGCTGGGGAGTGTCATAAAACTGACATCTAGTGACTGTCTATTTATTGACAGTAAACCTGTGTCTGGGAAAATATATGCTGGTAACAGGCCGGTATCTTTTTGGCGATAGTTTTGCGAGTGTCATAAAAAGGACATCCACAGGTTGTATTTTTAATGACAGCTTACCTGTGTCTGGAAAACGACAGCTTGTCGGAATCGGGCCTGTATCTTTTTGGCGGTAGTTAGGTGAGTTCCATAAAAATGACATCCCGTTGTTGTCTTTTTAATGACAGTTAATCTGTGCCTGGGAAAAGATATAATTCCGGTAACAGGCTGGTATCTTTTTGGCGATAGTTGGGGAGTGTCATAAAAAGGACATCCACTTGTTGTCTTTTTAATGACAGTAAATCTGTGTCTGGGAAAATACATTATGCTGGTAACGGGCCGGTAACTTTTTGGTGTTAGTTAGGCAAGTTCCATAAAAATACATCCCGTTGTTGTCTTTTTAACGACAGTAAATATGTGTCTGGGAAAAGACATCATGCCGGTAACGGGCCGGTATCTTTTTGGCGATAGTTTTGTGAGAGTTATTAACAGGACATCCACTGGTAGTCTTTTTAATGACAGATTACCTGTGTCTAGTAAACGAAATCTTGTCAGTATCGGGCCGGTATCATTTGGCGACAGTAAGGTGAGTGCCGTAAAAAGTGATCTACTTGTTGTCTTTTTAATGGCAGCTTACCTGTGTCTGGAAAAAGACGTCTTGTTTGTATCGGGCCGGTATCTTTTTGCGATAGTAGTTTAAGTGTCGTACAAAAGATGGTGGGCCACTGTCTGTTTAATGACAACTAACATGTGCCTAGAAAAAGATGTATTGCCTGTAATGGGCCGATATCTTTTTGTTACTGTTGGTTGAGTGTCGTAAAAAAGACATCTGACCGGTGTCTTTTCCATGACAGATTGCCTGTGTAATTGCCCGGTTATGGACGGATATCTTTTGGTGATTGTCGGTTCAGTATCGAAAAAAGACAACAGGCCGCTGTCTTACAAACGACAGCTGACCGGTGTCTGGAAGAAGAAAACCTGCCGATAACTGGCCGATGTCATTTGATTCAAAATTGGTTGAGTGTCGGAAGAGGGACATCAGGCGGGTGTCTTTTTAGTGACTATTGACTGGTGTCTGAAAAAAGACAAGAAACCGGTGTTGGCCCGCTGTCTTTTTGTGTTTTGCAGACACCGGAGGACAGTTCAGACAGCAGGCAGACGTCTTGCCGACAGTTAGTGTTTGCTGGGTGTGTACTCTGTTACCTAGGCTGGTACTATACAAGTTACAGAGGTGAAACTATTGTTACCATTGTAGAGTAGAAAATGAAAGTCCGCACATCTATTTGTCTGATTTTAATTATGATGCTGTGCAGCAATGTATGACCAAAACTTTTTTTCCAGTAACTGTAGCTTTTTGAGAATAGTAGTTTCAAATAACAGCTCACTTCCGAAGCACATATTTTTGGAGTTAAGGTGACGGTTCCCATGCCCATAATCGTTCTGGTTTATGTTGCAATTATTTTTGGCAAGAAAATGGCGAGGCCTTCGTGCATGTCCCTTTAAACTACTGAGCGGTTGTCTTTCGACCAGTCACGAGCGTCCAAATCATCAAAGATTCTAGAAACTACTCTTCTAGCATCGACAACTACCTCGCGCAAACATGCACTTAACTCATAGTAAAATTCCATGCATTGCCCAATTTAGATGCAGATGCCTTTCATGTAAACATACAATAATCCAACAAAACGGAGTGCCTGGTCTTCAGGCCACATAACTGTACTTTATACCCTAACTGAATTTGAAAACTGCATTTTGAAAATTATTTGGTAAATATTTTAAAAATAAAATGAGTCGCTTCCCGTATGGCTATCTTCGGGAAAAAAATACATTGAATGATTACACAATACATTTGCAATTCTTAAGTACCTTCAATAGTTAAAATTGAATTAAAAGAATGCTGTTTCTGATATTGTAGTGCCAGACAGAGTGTGGGTGCCGGTGTGCATTCACATACATGCACACACACAGGTAAAACCGACTTATAAATGCTGCATAAAAGAACAATCTACCTGTCTTAGGAAAGGAATCATACATAAAGCGTAAACAAACGTAAGCTACACATACATATGTATAATCAGTACTTATACAACTTGACGATGAACACAGGAACATGTTTGTGAGGCGTCGTCTTTACCTACAGACTTGGCTGGGCGTTGCACTTGGGAACCATTGCTGGCCATGAACAGTGATGACTGCCCGCTAACTCATTTCCTGTAAGCTAAAAACTGATCCAAAATTAATTTTTCGTTGAGAGATTTTTTTTCTGTTGGTAGCGAAATACCTATGACACTTTTTCGGATCACAAAGGAATTAAGAGGGGCACAATAAAATGGTAGAGCAATGTAACTAAACAGTAATTGCTTTCACAATAAAACATTAAATATTGAAATGTACTGAAAACCTAAGCATACAATGTAATGTTTGTAATCAACTTAGCCAATTTTCGCAGAATCTGTCATCACACACACAATCTATTGAAACATTGTCAGATATATTTAACAACTATGACTGAGCACAAGACTGTTGCCAGTACTAGACCATTACTAAATAAATAATATGTTTGTAACAAAACTAAGAGTAAAGTATTTGAACTGATTTCATCAGTACCTAGCTGAAACTTTCAACTTTTGATAAACATTTTGTTTGCAATTAATGGCGTCTGAAATCATCCATAATTAATTTTAAGTGATCGTAGGCATGGTGAGGTAATGGTAAGTAGGCTATATGTCTCGTCTAAAGCGAGGTCATTATAGACAGTGACATACAACTTGATACAATGACAGAAGCTGGGAGAGGAGTCGGCCATGGTCTTCGTTTTGGAATAATCCCAGCATTTTCCTGGAATGATCTCTGAAAACTATGGCAGGATGGCTGGACCTGTGGATCGAACCTGTGTTGTCATGAATGTGAGTCCATCGTGTTACTGTTGTGCCACCTCGCTCGATCACAGACATCGTACCTATGGACATACACGTTTGTTGGTTTTTCACAGAATGTTTTGATTCATGGCATACC
Organism: Medauroidea extradentata; assembly: GCA_003012365.1. Lineage (NCBI taxonomy): Eukaryota > Metazoa > Arthropoda > Insecta > Phasmatodea > Phasmatidae > Medauroidea > Medauroidea extradentata. The sequence goes on from PNEQ01115846.1 coordinate 8,474, forward strand.
GGTATATTATATATTAGGTCTGATTGTTAGGTCTTTCTGAAGTGCGTAGTTAAGGGTGCCATCTAGCTGTGATATTTTGGGGCTTCCAAGGTCTGGAGAGGCTGGAATGATGATGATACAGGTATTTACATAGGATACATTACCGCCTGAACACACAAGGCTCAGAACTTGTATGCATTTTACTTACCGTTGGTCCACCTCATGCGACTTCAGTAGTGAACCTATTTCTTGACGTAATGTTGCTACACATTTGACCCGGTATTCAAAATAAAATAACTTGAAACTGAATTATTGGTCCTAGAAGTAACGATGAAGATGCCTGTTTTGCTGCTTGAGCCTTCAATAAAGATGCATTAATAGGTCAGTTACACAACTAAATGTGACACAAATCTGAAATAATCTTCATACTCCCAGGAAACTTAGAAATGTGGCCCTACTGTTTAGTGAAATTAAAACGACTGGATCTGTGCACACTGCCTGGCCACTTGCTTGCCCATATCTGAAGATGACGTACATCCATGGCTAGTTACATGATAAATGAACATAAATTTGTTTTGAAGAAGGTTAACATGTAAATTGACATGATTCAACCCTAATTCTTTTGGTTGGGTAAACTAGTTATATAAGTAAATAGTGTAGCATTTTTAAAGTTGTTATGTCAGTTTTGTGTGCAGTTATTTTCATGGGCATTAAAAAGAAGCTGTTTTAAAACTGGCTTGAAAGTTTTTAACTGTAAAACATGAAATATTTCTTAAATAATCTGGTAAGGACTTGTGTACACCTTGGTGAACATTAGTGCAAGCTACACACATTGACAGAATTTCTAATTTTCAGCAACATGGCTCGGTATACTGGCAGCGAGGGGCATGTGAGACACTAAGTAACCTGGAGCCGTCGCAGTTCTTGCACCAGCAGCTGGCCACCTGCTTCTCAGTACGTAGCGGGCCCGTATGGATGGACTCAAGCACCACACAGCAGTGTCGCATGCTAGAGAAGGCTGTGGGTGGACCACAGGTGAGTCGACATCGTCTCAATTGCATTTCTTGCACCAGCAGCTGGCCACCTGCTTCTCAGTACGTAGCGGGCCCGTATGGATGGACTCAAGCACCACATAGCAGTGTCGCACGCTAGAGAAGGCTGTGGATGGACCACAGGTGAGTCGACATCGTCTCAATTGCATTTCTTGCACCAGCAGCTGGCCACCTGTCTCTCGGTACGTAGCGAACCCGTATGGATGGACTCAAGCACCACACAGAAGTGTCGCATGCTGGAGATGATTGTGGCTGGAACGCAGGTGAGTCAACCTCGTCTCAACTGCAGTTCTTACACCAGCAGCTGGCCACCTGCTTCTCAGTACGTAGCGGGCCCGTATGGATGGACTCAAGCACCACACAGCAGTGTCGCACGCTAGAGAAGGATGTGGGTGGACCACAGGTGAGTCGACATCGTCTCAATTGCATTTCTTGCACCAGCAGCTGGCCACCTGCTTCTCAGTAAATAGCGGGCCCGTATGGATGGACTCAAGCACCACATAGCAGTGTCGCACGCTAGAGAAGGCTGTGGATGGACCACAGGTGAGTCGACATCGTCTCA
>PNEQ01115847.1:0-10066 GCA_003012365.1 Medauroidea extradentata
TCCCTGGAACACCCTAGATCTTATCAGCTATCGACCAATACTCGTACCGTTAGACGGAACAGGCGACAACTGATACAAGTGCCCGGGGACGACCGGATACGAGTGCCGGTAGAGGGCAGGAGCAAGAGTCTGACTTGTGGATCACCACCACCACTAGTAGTGACACAACCACGAAACCATCAGCAGGTGGACACACAGCTTACAGAGGATACTCCCCTAAACTGTGAATCGCCAGGACGGCCCTTCCATGGTTTTTCGGCAGAGGAGCAACGAAAAGGGACTGTGGAAGCAGGTCACACGAGGACGAGGAGCGGCCGTAGAATTGTGCAACCCGGAAAGTTGGACCTGTGAAATATGTTGTAATTGTAGCATGTAAAGAAGGGGAGATGTGGTGTAGAGTATAGGTTAAGTTGGTAGACTGTAAAACATGGACAGACAGTAATGGCGGGAATGCCAAATAGGCAATATGAGTGGTAATAGATGTTTGTAACATATACGAGTAAAACATTAAGTAGATAACACACAGTAATGGCGGGAATGCCAAATAGGCAATATGAGTGGTAACAGATGTTTGTAACATATACGAGTAAAACATTAAGTAGATAACACAACAGTATTCAACATCAATACGCTCGCCGTAAAATCCAGCAGACGACTTGCTTCTACTTGCCCTCGCAACTCTTCCTCGAGAGGAGGAGCTAAAAGAGCTTGCTCTTTTAGAGCTAGGAGCATGAGTAAAACACCCTGCGTCATCTTGTTTCTGGTGAGTAAAACGTCTAGGAGCTCATCGGGATCTGCAAGAGCACAAAAAGTCGCGAGGTCGAGGCCGAGTAAAACAAACCTGTTGTTCGTCCATGCCGTTCCTATACATGGCTGGCAGTCGGATTGCCCACTGAAGCTGGCACCTTGAGTGCTTGCGGTGTTGCTGGTGGTATGCTGGTAGTTGCTGGTTTGCGGCGACGAGCGTGTCATGGTGACATGACGCAGTTGCCTGGTGATTGTTGACGTTGGCAGCACTGCAGGTTATATGCTAGTTGGCAGCATCGTGAATGTTGTGGTGAGTAGGTGGGGTTGCATGGTGGTTGCTGAAGTTAACGGCATCACAGGTGATGTGCTAAGTAGTGGCATCTTACATGTCACGATGAGTGGGAGTGGTTGCATGGTAGTTACTAAAGTTGGGGGTGCTGCAGGTGATGTGTTAGTTAGTGGCAGAAGAGATTTTAGGAGCAGAAGAGAGCTTCCGGGAAGTGTTGCGCCCATTCCGTAGGGCTCCTTGAGCTCCTGGTTGCGCCATTCCGTGGGATTTGCTCTGAGGTGATACTGATGGTGATCGATGACTGGACTCGCCATGCCCCGCAACACTCCCGCTGCTTATTCCCAGTGAATTGCACACTGTTGTCAGTTAGCAGGGTTTTTGGCAATCCCCAGCGGGGGAAGAATTCTGTAATGAGCATCTTCGTAATGTTTGTTGTGTGTGCTGATGCGAGGGTGTGAGCCGTCACCTAATGGCGGAACAGGTCCATCACTACCAGATGGAACTTTTTCCCCCTGCTACTCGTGTATATAGTCCCATCAAATCCAGAGCTATGGTGCTGAAGGTTTCGGTAGGCAGACACGGCTGTTGCTGGGCTGAGCCATTCGAGTGCTGGGTTTTGTAATTGTTGCACTTGTTGCATTACCTAGTGTAATGGTGCAGCTGCAGCATCAGACGTTTCCAGGTATAGGTGCTCTTGATGTTTCTGCTCATTTGTTTGGTGCTGGGCTGTCCGGCTAAGTGGTGGTCCTGGTGGTACCATATCACCTGTCGCACCGCCATCGGCAGAACATAAATACGCCAACAAAAGTACTCGCTGTCTGCCACCTTCTGTTCTATGCAACTGTCGACTAAGCTACTGTTTGGGACGAACTGGTCTTGACATAGGTGGCTTTTCTCCGTGGCCTCCTGGCACTTCTCTTGCGCATCCAGTACTGCTTTATATACATGGTCTGCCATTTATTTCGAATCCCGAAGGGGGGTGTGGTGTTACGGTGATCTGTTGGAGTGTGGTGGATGTTTGAGGTGGCAGCACCGACTCCCATTTGTCGACCAGCTGGTTCTCGGTTCCTTGGACCTGCTCCATGCTGAAGTAGTATGCTTGCAGGAACATGGACCAATGGGGTGTGTTTGCTATGCACCCCTTTCATCTTGTGTAGCCACACTAGGCAGCAGTGGCGAGGCATGGATTGGATGGTTATGTAAACAAGCATGTATAAAGGAAGTTTTCACTAGTACTTGCCATTAAAGAGGGGGGTCGGGGGGCCATCCCCCGGAAAAATTTGAATTTTAAAGTGCAATTTGGTGCTATTTAAAGGGTTTCTGAATGTAAATACTGAATATTTACCTGAGAAAAATCGAAATGCATTTAAGGATATTTTGCTAAAACTTTTCGATTTATTTTGAACAACGGGTGAATGGTTTTTTTTTTCGGAGGGGAAGGGATGCAGCTGGCCCTACATGACCCATGCTGTGTTTGTCCTATATTAAATATATGTATTTACAAACATATGCCTTATACCTGTACACACAGACCACACCACACAAGTAAAATACGTTCATTCACACATACAAACATTTGATATTACTGAACCAATCCAATAGTACAATAATATGTACTAGAGCATTATTTCATATTAACAAATAAACAAGTGAAATAAATGATTCATTTACTGACCAAAGTAATGTTTGTTCGTAAAACAACTACAACGCAGGTTATTAAAATTGTGATATGTCCTGGCTGTCTGCGAGCCAGAAAAAAACTGATTTTTAAAAACACTGTGTCACCTTTACTTTTTAGACACTACAAGCAAAAGAGAATGTAACATGACTTACCTGTATATTTTAATGGTCGTTAGGTGATTGGCTGCAAAGAGAAGGCAGCCTCGTCAGCAAAATACTCTGACTACTCAGCTGTCCACAGCTCATGCTACTGAAGTCTAACCTGGATTATTTAAATGAAAGTTCAATACTGCGACATTTCCTTGTAAAAATGTCTATAACATCGTCGTAAAATGAGTTTCTTTTTTCAATTCTTTTAACAGATTTTTTTTTCAATCGACAAAATAGACAAGGCTGAGAGTCGAGATTGACCTTGAGAATTACGTAAGTACGTGTAAATTCTTTTCAAAGCAGAGAAAGACCTTTCCGCAGATGAACTAGTTGCTGGGATTGTCAATACTAAACAAAATAATTTCCATGCTTCTGGAAGTGTTTCTTGCAACTCATTTAAAAACAAATATTTATGAAGGTCAGCGACATTACCCTTGTGAAATTCCTCTGAAGAGTACACTACCGAAAGTTCGCTTCTAAGTCTGGCAATGTCAAAATGTTGCCCATATGAAAATTTTAAAGACTGGAACATTTGCTCAGGGAAAAACTGCGAAAAAGTAGAAATTTTTTTAATTCTAGTAGACCAATGAATTTAATACTATCAATACCACAAAATCTTTGGTTTATTTTTGTCGTGATAGTGTCAATGACTTCAAAATAAAGTCTACGATAAGAAGTCTTTGTGTCACTTGAGATGCTGTCTGTTCGCTGTCTTTTCTTAAGTTGACAGGTGCTTACGAGGTCTGTCATTCTGCCTAAATCTCCCTCAAATTTAGCCCAAAAGTCATCAAAACCCTTACGTAGTTTATCAAGATGTGTCAGAAACTGTTCGACTCTCTGACTGCAGTAACCTATGTCATATCCCTTCTTTTGCATTACTTCAAAAATATAGTCAGAAAAGGGAAATATCAATGAGAAAAAATTAAGAAGAAAGTAGAAACTAAAGTCTTGAAAAGTCGTATAGAAACCACGTGCACTTGAGTAAGTATCGACATCCCATTTCTCTCCGTTATCAATTATACACTCTAAAAGCTGTAAAATGTCGCGTTTATTTTCAAAAACAGTCTAAACTAGTCTGCTATTGTAGTTCCATCTCGTGGGTGCTACAGAGGGGAATCTTTTCTTCACTTCTTGTTCAAGTGCGTGAGTTCTCTTAGGAGACTTGGAAAAAAATGCAGCAAAACCTGACAGTGTCATGAAAAATATTTTATGTTCTTTAATGTTGTCCACAGACTGTTTTAGGACTAAGTTCAGCTTGCGGAGCATGTTTGTGTTTAGCTTTAACCCGGGCTTGCAAGCCACTGTATTCGCCAGACATTACAGCAGCACCGTCGTATGTCTGGGCTACAATTTTGCTTTCGCAGTCATATTCCCTCATACATTCAAATAAGTGTGTGGCAAATGCATTAGCAGTTCGGTCATCAATAAAGTCAGAGAAGCCTAAAAATGTTTCCTCTATGGTACCTTTCGAAGCACAGAATCGCAATACAGTAGATACCTGGGATTTGTTCGAAACGTCCGTGGTTTCGTCCATTATTACAGCAACAAAAGATGCTGCGTTGATTTCTCTTTTTATTTCACTTAAATGGCCTGCCACACTGTGAATGATTTCATTTTGGATGACACTTGACACACCTGTAAACATTTTAGAATTCTGTAAATGAGAGTCTAACTTGTTATCAAACTTTCTAATCAAAGTTAACAATTCTACACAATTTCCACGATTATCTGAATGTTGGCTTGCATCGCGACCTCTGAATGGAAGTTCTTGTTCTGCCAGAAAACAATTTACAACTATGAAACTGCTAATTATGTACCTGTTGTTTTTAACCATTTCGTTATATTTTTGTACATCTAATCTATGCTGCTCACTAAGTTTAAATTCAATTATAGTTTTTCCGAATGTTTTTAGTGCAACCGAAGAAATTATGTGGTTCTGGGTAATTTCATGTCGTTTCCGCAAATTATGAAAGTTATTTAAGTCACTGACATCCTGTTTTGTACAAATGCTTACTTCGGTAGAAAAAGAATGCAAGGCCAGCAGAACAATCTTAAATTTTTTTTGAAACCCCACATAACCACTTACCGGATTCGTAACTTTCGCAATGAAAATTCCTCACACATGTTTTGGTCTTTGACTGCAAATTGGGAAGAGATGGTGTGGGCCTACCTTTAGATACTATGTCAAATTTTTGAGCGAATGGGCGAGAGCTAAATGATAACAGTAGCAAATCTTGAATTAAGCATCCACACTCGTCTTCGTCTGCTGTCTGCACGAAACTTGCTACACATACCATTTTCACACTGGCATGATAAAAAAACACAATATCAAATCATGAAACTAAACACGTTTTCTTAAAAACAAAGCAACAGAGCCAAGGATACTGCGAAACGAACACGTTACCATAACTCCGAAAACTAATGTACTGCGGCTGTGAAAAAAAAAAAAAAAAAAAGGCGAGGGTAGCTATGGCAGAGGGAGGAAGGCTCTTCTCTTTCTCTCTCTTGTACTCGCTTTCTTACTCTCTCACCCACTCGAAGTCGCAGCGACCACACTATAAGCAACTCGAAACTTGCTTACAAGGTGTCCTGCAGGATGCAGATCTTCCAGGCGGATGTCATTCACGGAACCAGGGTGCGCGGAAAGAAGGGCAGTGGGAGGAAACAGCCTGCCCAATAGCGAGGTCGGTCTCCTTGTATGCAGGAGGCGAGTCGCTTACAGAGGGGTGTCCACAGTGCTGAAACACTGGTGTTGTCTTTAAGAGAAGGAGGGGTAGCTTCTACCCTATACAATTAACAAACACCACACCAGGCACATCGCTTTCCAAGGGTTCTCCAAGGGCTGTCCAATGAAGGGATGGCAAAGTGGCATTGAGGAAGTGAATTGTACAAAAATAGGGCAGCTCGATAGCCGGTCATGTCGCCATCATTTCTTAGGTGGAATATTTGCATAGTGAGCAAACTACACCGTTTTAAAACTGTAAGCACTGCTTACATAGCTTACATGGAATATTCGCCCCTGCTAGGCAGCGGTTGTCTGTGCGGAGTGCGAATGGCTGATATTCGACTTATTGCCTGTATGTAGTGCTTGATAGCACAGATAATCGCCAGGCACTCCTATTCCTTCACATCATACTTGTGCTCGTGTGGGCCGAACTTGGAGCTCGCATTGTCGATGACATGCTTTTCTTCGCGCTCATCATACTGGAACAAGACTGTGCCGAGCCCATCCAAGTCTGCATCGGTTTGCAAATATAGGTGCTTTGAGGGGTCCACTCTTGCGAGCGACCGACTCTGTAAAAACCTTTTCTTCGAACGCCTGTTGCACTGTGGGAGTCCATTGATACTTTCGGTGATGGACAGCATCTCTGTGAATGGGGCTGTTATCAGTGCAAAGTCCTGTACGTACTGGCACAGCCAGTTGTCGAGTCCGAAGAACTTGCATAACAATTTGCATGTGCATGGAGCTGGGTAGTCCCAGATGAGGCACTGGTGTTTCTCGCTCGGCCGACTTCCGACTTCGTCTACCAGGTGGTGTCCTTGGTGCTTGATATTTGCTTTGCCGATGCTACACTTGTAATTAGCACAGGTGAGCCCATTGATCGCCAGTCGCTCGAAAACCAAGTGATAGATGTGCTCCTCCCAGGTTTGGGACCAGATAACGACGTCGTCCAGGTAGGCCACCGTGAAGTCCCCGATAATGCCATCCAGCATGCAGACAATCATGTCCTGGAAGGTATCCAGAGTACATTTGAGCCCGAAGGGCATCGCGCAAAATTGGAAGTGTGCCTGTCTGGAGAAGTGAATGTGGTTTTGTGTCGGTCGGACTGACTGACTGAGACCAGCCAATATCTGCTCTTTGCATTTCCTAATAGACTTAGGGCAAAGTGTATGTTAAGAACTGGTGGTTGTTTGCTCTGCGTGATGAGATTGATCTGACGGATGTCGACTCAAAAGCACCAGCTGCCATCTTTCTTGGGTGCTAAAGTGAGGGACGAGTTGTATCGACTCTCAGTGGGTTCAATTATGCCATTTGCGACAATTTCCGATACTTGTGTATTGGTGATGGGTAGTTGGTGCTGTCCATAGTCATGGGGCGGTATGAACACTGGCTCGTCGTGTGTGAGTACAATCTCGTGTTCAGTTACTCTTGTGTACCTTAGTGGGTCTGCACCACCAAACACGTATCTATGCTCGTCTAAAACATTTTGTACCACAGCCCGGTACTGTTCTGGCACTGCATGGTCAGAGCTATCTAAGTCTATTGACGTTGTGGGTGAAGCTGGCTTGCACCCCAGGTGGTACACTTTAAATGTGTTACTTACCATCATCCAGGTCTTTTATAATTTTGACTTTATATAACCAACATATTAATTACCGTAATTTCTTTATTTAATAATGCTTTAAATTAAATAATAGGAAATTTTAATCTTTAAAAAGGGTCTGAATAGTCCTGAACATTATATCAAATCGTAAATGTTGCAATGCGCAATTTGCTAATTCAATGTTTTCTTGTTTATTTAAACTGCCCAGTATTTTTCATAATAAATCATAACTTTCACTCTGCCTCATATTAATGTTTTATTTAACAGTTCATATTTATTTATTCAATTTTAAACTATAATGTTAGCTCTACATGAGCAGCAGTCATAGGCAACAACCTATTTTGTGTCCAGTCTCCCTGCCAGCACACAGTTAAAGAGTACATATTATACATAAGGTAGCAGACTATATTAAACCTAAATACAATGAGAGGGAGACACGGGACAGTGTTGTGTCTATGTTGCTAAAAAAAAGTAATGTCTATAACCTAACTTATAATTCTAATCACACCAAAAAAATAATATAATTGTAAATTACCATTTACATGGAGGATGCAGATTGTTCAACCCTATATTGACATGCACTGCAAAAGTGGAATAACTTCTTAGTCAAATTATTTTTACACCCTAGCAAAAAAGAAATTAAGGCTTTGAAATATATATTATTAAATAATTTAACTGTTTAAAACAATTTGTTATGTTAAACAAAAAACGACAACCCAAGATAACTTGGGTGAGGCAGTTAATATGTTGAATATTAACTCCTAATGATATACAGCAGATGACTTTATATTTTTGGAACAGTTACCCGAATTTTACCTAGATAGTAGCTACTCCTGTGTGATAAGTAAGTTGTTGTATGTGGGAAAGGGGGGTAGGGAGCAAGAGAGAAAAGGGAGAGGGAATTGTAACATCACAAAAAATCTACCTGAATTGTCACAACTTTGTGGTGGTGAATTTGTTCTGTTTTGACATCTCAATGGGCTTGGACTTTCCAACCAAGGTCGTTTTTTGGACTCCTATTGGTATTTACCTACGTCCTTGCGTTATAAATACCCAGACTTTGAGCAACTCCTTTCTTTAACCTGCACAGGATTAATATAAAAATATTAACACTCTAATGTTTTAACAAACATTACAAGTTCCAGCAGAGGAAAACAGTACAGAACCTGACTGGCTATACATAACAGGAAATCAATGTTACAAAGCCCTATAGGTTAAGTGGTTAACCATGAGAAACAAACAGCTTTAAGGCCGATTCACAATGAAGTTAACATGGACATACTTACGTTACCTTTGCGTTAACTGTACAGAAAAAATAACCGCGGATTTGACCGATGTTTCACATTGAAGTTAAGGAATTAAGTTGAGGTACAAGGCTACCAATTGTAGTCAAGTTTTCGACAAATTCACCAAGATATTTATGTGTTATGCTGCTCACATAAAATGTAAATTGTTTAGTTATAAGTGTGGAATAGCTATCTCCTAGTTACATTAACTAATATTCAAGTGAGTCTGCCTTCTGAATGTGTTCACAATATTATATTATTTGGTTACTATTTGCTCCTGGTTCGATATTTTGTATGTTGGCAATAAAATACACTATTTTATCGGACACAAGTGAAGTATGTTACAAATGCTGCAAGACTACTGATGATCATTGCAATATATACATTTTTTAACGATATTATTTGAGTCGCAAAATATTTACATATACAAGTGGTAACATAAATTAATAACGAAAATGATTCGTAAGTACCTGTTTCAGTTATGTGTTGAAAATATGTAATAAATTACCCTCCTAGTTGTAACATTACGCCTTTCTTACCAACTCGTTTTTTCTCACATTAAACATGCTTTATTTAAGAGTGATTCTGTTGGGATTCTATTTATTTTATGAAATGGGAGGGCTAAACTGTTAGTTTAATGTCTTTTGAGAGACTGGTGAGACACTTGTTTGATATTTTAACAATATGTTTGCTGTCTACACATATCACACCTACTTCAGTGAACAGCGAACTTGCAAACCATCTAGTTAAAGTTATTATATGGTCTTGGAACGAATGATTTAGCAACACATTAGCTCTGAATTATTAAAAAAATATATGATAACGATTTACGACACACTAAACAACCATAGCCACGCATGTATTAGGCAATGCACTCACAAAAACCATGTCACACGAGTAACAAATCTTACGTGAAATTAAAAATATTATTTACTTAAAATTACAATAACAAACATTTTGCTTTCACCACACTTCAGAACACAACTATGACAAATGTACTTCTTTTCATACACTCTTGTACATGCACGAGCGAGCGGCACACAATTTGAGGTTACGAGAAGCGTCTGTAAAACCAACGAAAATCAACATTAGTTTTGGCACGATCTCGTAGGCAGGGTTGCCAACTGTTAATTTTATACTGGTTAATAACAATACTTCACACTTAATACCGCAGCAGATTCCATCTCTTTATTACTATCCTGAAATATACACACCATAGAAAAAATAATACAAACAAACATTGTACCATAAACAAAAGCACTACATATTTCACACCCCCTCTCAATTTCAAGTCCTCTATAGTGTTCATCAATAAACATTATTCTATAATCATTAGCAATGGTTCACATGGGTGAAATTACTAAAACTTGAAATTGAATACATAAGTTACAAAAAAAATATTATTTCAACAATCACACACTTTCATACATATTTAGGGATTTCGGCACATTTATTAAACCAAGCCAAGACACTGTCGGCACTGTATGAATTTGTTCTTGCCCAATGGTTTAGTGAATAAGTCAGCTATATTTTTGCTAGATTCCACATACTCAATACTTATCATTTGCTTGGCTACTATATCCTTAAGA
>PNEQ01115848.1:0-10066 GCA_003012365.1 Medauroidea extradentata
TGAACGTTTATAATAACGTGAATTCAACACCATCTTCAAGTTTTGGCCAAATAACAATTTTTTAAGATGACTTATAACCACCAGAAAATGGTGGTAATATTTTCGAAGTTCGAAGTAAAAATTTTATTTCGAATATGATATCGAATAATGAAAATATTCGATTCGGCTTCGAAATTTCGAAGCTTCGCCCACCCCTAGTTGCAATGTGTGTCTACATGTAAAATTTTGAAAAACTAAATTTTATGGTTAAAAAAAAGTGTTCCAATACAAAATTATATTTAAATTATTTTCTCCTATATAATACACGCAATTCCAATAACAACTTCACATTTTAAGCTAAGCCATACAAAACAAGACAAATCTTCCACTGAATCACTTCTAGCGCTCGGCGACAAAAAGGGAGTCACATTTTATTCCTCAGTGTCAAAACCTCTACCTTCATAGACCGTGAGTATAGTTAAGTATAGTTGAGTGGTGTTGAATATAGTTAAGTGTCTATACCTAATATATAAAATTCTCGTGTCACGGTGTTTGTTTCCATACTCCTCCGAAACGGCTTAACCGATTTCAATGAATTTTGTATATACATTCAGTAGGTGTGCGAATAGGTTTTTATCTATTTTTTATACTCCTAAGTGCTATTGTTTAGTAAATATTTTTAATTTAATAACTTTTAGAACCCGGTCGATAACTGTGTAAGTGATAATTGATCAGTTATCCCCACAAGCTGATACCAGTCTATCACCACCAGGTGTCGCTGCTCTATTATTAAATTTCTTTATTATTAGCCCTCTTCCACTTATGTACCACGTACCACATCCTTACGACAAAACATTTGTCGGGGCAGCTTATTTTTAAGAAAAAGTATTAGCAAATCAATGAAAACTTAATAGTTTGGATTTCATTTTTGACATGTATTGCAGGAATTTAAGTGATATCAAAACTATAAACATTTAGAGATTACGAGTACTGTATTTCATAGCTTATAACTTTTTTTCAGACTTTTAAATTCACAGTTTTGCATTAGCAACATTAGTATTAAACTGTGCAGCCAATAAACTCAAAATAATATGAATTTTTAAAGAATTTAAAATAAAATTTTACTTTTCTTCTAAACTGACAGAGTAAACATTTGAAATGTAAATTCATCAATGGTAATGTACGTTTCATCATCTTGAGAGGGGATAAACATACATATGTATAAAGAGTGACCATATTGTGTTGCACTTTTTTGACATTTACTGCAGGGAAGAATCTCTCCTTTGACATTTGCCGGCAGCAGTGTTTTATGTGTGTTGGTCTGCAGAATATCAATTTTCAAGGTTTTTATTGAAAGGTAAATATGTAGCCCATTTTGTGGATGGTAGTTTATTGCACCGTCAGATATGTTCAGCTAAATAATCCAAGATACCTCCTAAATTTTGGCGCTTATATTCGATAATGGTTTTAGTGATTTTCTGTTTCGTAAGTACTAGTCTCTGTATAGAGATTTTTTTAAGGTTTTAGAATCACACAAATAGTTTTACTCTGTGATGCCAGCATGGTTATTTTCATTACAAACATGTTAATACTTGGCATCTCTTAAACTGGCTTTCTACCTGTGCTTTTGTCAGCGATTCTTTTAGGAGACACAAACGATGGACTTGTGCGTTCATAGTAGTCCATAATGATTAGAACAAAATGCTTGACTCCTTCAGCCACTTAAGCTTTTTTGGAAGATAGGTATTTGGAATTCTATCTTCTCTGGCAGTACACACTCCAAAAAAGTTTTAGGTACACTACCCAAAATCTGAATGCAGGTTGCTACAGATTGTTTTGTGTCCCTGCCCCCTCCCCTCCTCAAATTATATTCTTTACAACTGTTTGTACTACGATGCCATATAATATCTTTGGTCGTAAGTAATCTGGGGACTCGGAAATCTCTGTGATTAATTTTTTTTGTCTTTCCTTCTTAGGTTCATGAATACAGTTTCCTATTTGCTATAGAAATTGTCAAAATCATGTCTTCAATTCGATGAAAGTGTTACACATTAATTATGTACAATGAGACTGCCAGAGATGTCCAGTACTACGATTTGTCTGTAGTTTGTATGGATAATCATTCGTTATGAAGTTACGGTGACCCCAGATATACTACGGAATTTAACATTTTTAATTAAAATTCTCATGTTTACCACTGTACGAGCTTGTTACTGTTCACATGATATTGTTGACAGATACAGCATGCTGGTTGTGGCAGGTGTTTGCCCGAAGCTGTAGCCTAGGCTTACCAGGTCCGCCCGAAGTGATGTCTGTGGCCACGGTACAAAGGCTTGACACATGCGCTAGTATTCACTTGTTGCTTCTTCCACTGATCGGCCATATTGAATAGAAAGGAAATCTAATCACGTCGTAGTTTAACGAAAATATGTTTATGTAAATGTTTAAATTAAACTACGAGTTAGAAACAGAAGAATTTTCAGAAATATCATACAGAATATTCACAGTTGTGGACATGTTTCAGGTCCTCAAATGTATCTCAACAACATGTGTTTTGTGTATTGTGCAAATGGTGACCAGTGTAAACATGGAAGATGATTGTTGCAGTCATATTTACTTAAAAAAATCTAGCACTTTCAAAGTTAAAAATTTAAAAATAGTAAAAATTATAGTGTATATGCTGTAGATCCAACAACAAATGCAGAAGTTGCGGACGGATAGGTAATGTGATTGTGTGTACACATTTAAGATAACATATTCACTAGGGAAAACTATGGATTTTTCACAAAATTACTAATGAAAGCTTAGGTAAATGGTTGGTATCTCTGGACTGCTGTAACATTACTACCCCAGTGCATCACGTATTACACCTATCCCTGGAAGCCTTAAATTCTCAGGTATTTGATCCCATGTGTAGTTTGATGTACGTAATTAAGTTTTAGCTAAATTATTTTGTGTTTGACAGCTGAAATTTTTCTGATAGACAGCAAACTGAAAGTACTCTGGAGGAAAATGAGTAGCATTAAAATTATTTTTCATTGTACATGAAAAGGGTACCAGAAAGAAAGTCAAGAAAATTTTTTAAGATATCATGAACATAGTAACTTCTTGTAAAAAGTTTAATGTAACAAATGAGTAGTAATGTAGGAATGTGTATGTGTACTGTTCCAGTACACTTCAGTTTGTCGTGACACCCATCTCTCTCTCTCTCTCTCTCTCTCTGTGTGTGTGTGTGTATGTAGCTAGATTTTTAAAATTATCCTGACACAATTTTGTTTTTGTACCATGTAAAAGTTACAAAAATGCACTAAAAATATAAGACTTTTTAAAATTGTATATACATATTTATTAACAACAAGTTTGTAACGTCACTGTAACATTTTATATAGTAATTTATATATATATTATGTATATACACACTTCAACAGTATTGTGCAATGTATACATAGAAAAATATTTCCATAGCTAGGAGACGTATGTCTGAGAAAACATACAAATCCACCTTGCAACAAACACGTAGAATACAGTAAATAAAATGGTTTATTTCATTTTGAATATCATAGCTGTAAATAATTATCATTGATGAGTTAACGGAAAGTTTGCAGTACACTGCGGTCACAAGAATGTGATGCAACAATGTAAGAAAGGTACATACATAGCTCAGCACACAACAAAAGATGAGTTAATCACAGTCATTATGATAACACATTACGCACATAAAGACAACATTAAATCCATTCTCAGTTACAATACCCTGGGTTAAACAACAGGAAAAGGATAAATAGAGGGTAACAAGGTATTTTACTTACATAAATGCACTTGTTCTGGGTACTGGATGTATGCGTTACATCAGATAGATGTTTGCAGTTAACATTGAGCCCGACATTACAAATTACTTAAATACAATTCCAAGATCTCGACGCAAACTCAATGCATTCATTAATGATGATGCTATTAAAATTACATTTCATTTTTCACCTTGGATATGTTAAAAGGTAATTAAAAAAATACCCTTCATTGAAAAGGCCTGTCACATGGAACAATCTCTTAAAACAAAACTAAACAGCTTGAACCACTTAAATAATATGGTAACAAGAAACCACTAATTTTTCATTACAGTTCAACAATTATATAACGAGTAGTCACTAATTGGTAAAGTAAATACATCACACACTTGGTAGCTATGACAGGAATATCGTGCAGCATTTACACCTCGAGCTGCAGTAATTATGTATGAGGAAAACACTTGACATCTGTACACAAAATTGCATGGTGAATAGGCATTGTTCAATGTACCCTTGAGTACTGGTATATCATGCTGTGGTAAAACTTACAGTGATATGCATGATTCATAACATTTTATGTATGTGTTTGTAATACAATTGGAAGCAGTTGTCAAATTATTCGCTATTAACTTTCTTTTCGTCAAGTTATTGGTATTTATGAATACAGTAGTTATTTCTTTACAAGTACTTTATAGTATTTATTGTTTAGTATGAAAAAGAAATTGGGTTTCTTACCTTATTTTCTTGGATTAAGTCATGAACTTTTTTGAGTATAGGTGCCATGCATCACGTAGCACAAGACATGTGTGTATATTTGTCCAACAGGCACTTTAACTATGCCATTTTGTCTGCTTCAGAAAAGTGACTTTTATACTCATCCTGAGCACATCATACTTAAAATAAAAAATATGTGTGATGTTATTGATCACACATCTACAGGCAAGGAAAACTGCATATGTAAGGTGATCCAAAAAATTTTTTTACATTTTATCAATGGTTTATGGTAACAATTGGCCCCACTTGTAAATATATTAAGGAATAATTTTTCCTCATGACAAAGTAAGGCTTGCCATTAAACATATACATACATATCTATGTTGAGGCATTTAATAAAACATGTTTTTAAAAAGTTTCAAAAATACCTAGAAACTTCACTATATTAATTTCATTACTCATCCAGTTAATTCCACAAATTACTTTCCTACGCCATCACACATTTCTCACAAACACTCTTCATGCAACACTTAACACCATTCCTAATATTTTAAACATATAAAAATACTTCACAAAAACAAATCGACACAAAATCTCATAATATTATAAATCTTTGGTTGCTTTCTTCTACACAATTAAACAATTATATTGGTACAGAAAATTGCAAAGTCTTGCTTTTTTTCGACTCGTCTATGAGCCACAATGATTTTGACTTCATTCAGGAAGTGTGGTTAAGGCATTGCGCTAAATGAAAAACAGTTTAGTGGGATCGTAATGTACATTTCACTAAAATGCATGATCCAGCACGAACGTCTAGTGACACGATTGCTCAGATAAACAAAACCAACACTCCTTTTTCAGTCGTACGGTACAGGCCGCAGGCATAAATCAGCAGTGTCTTGCATGCTAGTGCCCTTATTGCTAACATTTATGCAACTGAACGGCTGGCTTCTGACTTTGCTCACAAGATTAACTCCGCTTTACTTGCGTAGCACATATAATTGGGGCGATGCATTGCAGCGTCCTCGCACGCTAACGTCGTCCTTGCTGCGAGCACGCATGGGCATCGCACTACTGGTCTCAGACCTTACTTTCTGGGCCATCCGCACTGTGCTTGAAAGAGGTGCGTATCCGTGTGAGGTACTGACCACAGATGTGTCCATAACTCTTGTTGTACCACTCCGGCGTGCGGCCCCTGTAAACAACACAACACAGCATTGCATTCAGCAACACAAATAGCATCACTTGTGGAAGAGGAAACAACAAGCTAGAGTCATAATAGTTTACACAATAAAATTAACTCTTTAATACGGGTCACCTGATTTTAATATACTCTTGAGCCAATTGGGTATGTAATCTACGTGGGTGTTTCGGACTTGTACATTTTGTGTGTGTGTGTGTATATATATATATATATATACTTCATAAATGTGTGAAGATTGTGTCGTGCAAGATTGTGATTACTGTTACCTGGACACACATGCCCAGTTTGAATTTCCCGCTCTCGGGCTGCTATATTGGATGTACATTTTGGTGTGAGTTGGCGACCTTGTCATTGCCAACTCTTAGGTTGGTGTCCCTGTTCCAGCAACAAGAGGACAGTCTACAACTCAACATGGCGGTGAGTGGTCGTGTCAGTGGACTCGTTCGCCAAATATTGTTAAATCGTTGTTACATCCATTTAGTTTACAGTCCTTTGTCTCGTTCATGTAACATTTTTTTGGTCCTCCGGGCCGGATCTTTCCTGAATTTTTCGTATTTGTCTTCGTTGGAACGAAAACGTGCATCGTGCCACGCTGTGTGAATTTTGTTCGTTCGGCAGTCAGCGCGCTCTGTGCACTGCATTTTGTCGTTGATTCACGCCAAGTGATATTTTGCTTTTTGAACATGTATGTTGATTTTGTGTGGTTTGTCAATCCAAGCTTGACATTACGTATTTTACGAGGCGTGTACACTGTGTTTGGGTGCATGCATCACGTAATATTTTCCCGCCCACGTGAAGAATGAAGCAGGAATGTTTGCTGCAGATATCGTCACGTGCCTGTGCTGCTACACCTGCATTGCTAAGGGAAATGTTGTAAATTCATTGTTGGAACTTTGTCGTGTTTCATTGAGAAGGGTTTGTTGGTTCAGTTGTGATGTTTGAGGTTATGTGAGTAGGAAGCACGTAGATGTTCATCTCATATTGCCAGTTTCGAGTTTGTTGAATTTTGTTGACGTGAATAACTTAAGGTTTTTCACAAGTGTTCTTCAGCTTTTTTTTTTTACGTTGCTATGGCCAACACTCGTTTCCGTTTAGCGCAAGTTCGCTTTCGCTTAACTGAATCCAGTATCAAACGTGCCTACGACTTGGCTCAAGAGGTTCTTGTAGACGTTTTAAAAAAACCCTTGTTTTTGGCCACGGTGAGGGATATTTCTACCTTGCGTGACCATTTTGACGCTGATTATGTGGCAATCGAGGCGGCAGCTGCAGCCGATTTTGATTTCGATGAACATGCAGCACGAAATGGCTGATTTCGAGAAGTTTTTCGCCATTATGGCCATAGTAGATTCCTTTGCTGAGGAGAAGGTTAACGAATGTTCAGCAAGTGTAAACATGCAAACTAAATCTCGTGTCGCTCTGCCAAAGATCACACTTCCAATATTTGATGGTGATCCAAAACAGTGGACTAACTTCTCAAACTTGTTCTCAACCTTGATCAAGAACAACAGGGATATTTCACCAGTAGAGCGGCTTGCATATCTAAAGACGTCTCTTCGAGCTGAGGCGTTGGGTTTGGTACAGACTCTGCCCATGTCTGAGTCGAATTTTGATGTGGCATGAGATCTATTGATAGCTCGATACGAGAACAAACGCCTCATTGTGGGTATGCATGTTGATGCACTTCTTTAGGCACCATCTGCCACCATTGACTGTCCCAAATCATTGCAACAGTTGCTGTCCGTGATCACAGAGAATGTTGCTGCCCTAAAGGCTCTTGAGGTCCCAGTTGACCAGTGGAATCTAATTTTGTTGCCTATTGTGTGCAAGCGCCTTGACACTAGTTTGCGGACTAAATGGGAGCTAACACTTACTGATGAACTCCCAACACTTGAGGGGTTTGTGGCATTTCTGGGTAAACACTGTGCAGCTGCTGAGTCAGTAGGTGCAACAAGAACCAAAGGTTTTAGTGGTTCTGGGGCCAAACCTAAGTTCAAGACTTCATCTAGGTGGCAATCTCACGAGCAGACATAGAAATGTTAAGTAACATCACAATGTGTGTGTCCTTTGTGCCAGGGTCCTCATGCACTGTATAAATGTGTAGAATTTCTGGCTCGTTCTCCATCAAACTGGTTTACTGTGGTTAAGGAACATAAGCTGTGTCTTAACTGTTTATCTCACTCGCATGTTGCTAAACATTGTCCCTCCAAGTCTTTGTGTCATCAATGCCGAGCAAAACACCACACATTGTTGCATTTTGTCTGACCCACCCTCGAAACCCAATTCACCACACCAGGAGGTCGAGCGAGATTCAAGTCTGACTGCGGGGACTCCTGTGGCAAGCTCATTGTCGACTGTGTTATTATCCACGCTCAGGTACATGTTTTGAATTCAGCTGGAGCTCGTGTTAGTGCCCGTGCCTTGCTGGACTCGGCTAGTCAGGCTAGCTTTATTACGGAGAGCTGTCTGCAAAGGTTGGGGCTTCCTCGCAAGAGGTCTGATTTGGTGGTGCATGGGCTTTCGAACACTACAGTCAATGTTGCCAAGTTCCGTTCTTCAATTGTTGTTGCACCTCGTGATAAGAACATGCATTTCGCTGTTGATGTCTTTGTTTTGCCCAAGATCACACACCACTTGCCCAGTGTACGACTCTCACTGGATGTGCGCAAGAAGGTTTCACACCTTAGTTTGGCCGACCCGACGTTTGACACCCCAGGTCCTATTGACCTTCTCATTGGGGCTGATCTTTTCCCACAGCTGTTAACAGGAGGCAAACTGGATGGCTCTCCTACAGCTGTTGATTCTGTGCTAGGTTTGATCCTACTGGGACGTGTCGAGCAACCTTGTTCTTCACAGGTTGCATCATTGTGTGTTTCACTTCTGACTGTGCCATCATTGCCAGAGACTATGAGGCAGTTTTGGGAGATCGAAGAGTACCCACACATTGTCCACAAGTTTTCTGATGACATTCAGTGTGAAAAACACTTCGAGACACACTCCAGGGATAGGCAGATATTCTGTGTTGCTACCATTTGAAACAGCGCCACCTACATTTGGCTTGACCAGACCTCAAGCGGTCAGCCGTCTGCTGCGTGTTGAGAAACGTTTAAGGAAGGATCCCCAGCTACAACAGTCGTACTCAGATTTTATGAAAGATAATTTGGACGCACATGGAGAGAATTGAGGAAGCACAAATTGCGACTACATCACCTGTCTACTATCTCCCTCACCACTGTGTGATTAAACCCGAGAGCACCACGACCAAACTCAGGGTGGTGTTTGATGCTTCTGCCAAAGGGTCATTGGAAAAGTCACTTAATGACACACTATTGACAGGGCCTAATCTCCAACGGGACATTGTGAGTTTGTTGTTGTCTTTCAGACTTCACGAAGTAGTCTTCACTGCGGACATACAGCAGATTTATCGCCAAATCCAACTTGATCCACAACATTGGAATTTTCAAAGGATAGTGTGACGTTTTGGTGAGAAGGACCCCATCCAGGACTTTTGTTTGAAAACTGTGATGTATGGAGTTGCCTCAGCACCATTCCTCGCTCTTCGCACTTTACAGCAGCTTGCCAACGATGAGCAGGAGAGTTTTCCAGTGGCATGAGCAGTCCTAAAGTCTGACACGTATGTGGACGATATATAGTCACTGGATCGCACTCGGTCGAGTCTGCTCTTGAACTGCAACGGGAGTTGATAACATTGCTGGCTAGAGGGGTTTCAAGTTACGGAAGTTTGTGAGTAACCACCCAGCATTGCTCGATTGGCTGCCTATTGAAGATGTGGACTTCCCTCACTCTAGGTCTTTGGATCTTCAGGAAGATCAGGTGGTGAAAGTTCTGGGATTGGTGTGGAATCCTGCCACAGACAACTTCTCCTACAGAGCCCAAAGCAGTTCAGCTGTTGCCACCAAACGAAATATCCTCTCTGCTGTTGCTCGGATTTTTGATCTGGTTGGCTGGTTGTCCCCGGTTGTTCTGTTTGTCAAGCATCTCATACAAGCTTTGTGGTTAAGCCAGTTCAGTTGGGACAATGTGCCATCACCAGAGATCGTTCAACGGTGGAGTCGTTTCAATGAGGAGCTCCCACTTTTGTCATCGCTCGCTGTTCTGAGACTGGTTAAAGGAAAGACTGGCTGTTCCTACCAATTCCATGCCTTTTGTGATAGTTCGGAGATAGGGTATGCCGCAGCAGTCTATTTACGTATATCTGGTCCTGGAAGTGAAGTCCTTACATATTTGATCGCAGCCAAATCCAAGGTTGCCCCTGTTAAAGTCGTGTCCCTGCCACGTTTGGAGCTTTGTGGGGCATTGCTACTTGCCCGCCTTCTACATCATATTCTTGAGCTCTATGCTGACATTCCTTTTCCAGTAACATTTG
>PNEQ01115849.1:0-10065 GCA_003012365.1 Medauroidea extradentata
CCAAAATGTATATTGCTGGTAAGCTTCCAAAATGTATATTGCTGGTAAGCTTCCAAAATGTATATTGCTGGTAAGCTTCCAAAATGTATATTGCTGGTAAGCTTCCAAAATGTATATTGCTGGTAAGCTTCCAAAATGTATATTGCTGGTAAGCTTCCAAAATGTATATTGCTGGTAAGCTTCCAAAATGTATATTGCTGGTAAGTTTCCAAAATGTATATTGCTGGTAAGCTTCCAAAATGATACTTGAAATGTGCGGTATGGATTTCGTCGAGGTGGCTCTTACGGTGTGTTGGATACAAGGGTTATCACTGTAATAATGTTACATAATGATTACCTCCGTAATGAATACGAAAAAGTGAATGATAACATATGTGTACAGGAAGGGTTTCTCTGATAAGAAAAATATCGCAAGTGTTGAGAAAACTGTTTCCTCAAGCATGTGGCCCTATGTTCTTCAGCATTGCTTACAAGAATAATCTGGTGTATTTACTTGCTTTTTGTATTGAATTGTCACTTTAGTATGGTAATTGGGGTGGTGGGAATGTGTACCTAATGTTACACTTTGGATGAGATGGACAAGGAAAGTTATATTATCGTAGGGATATATTCAATGCACAGGGTTAATTAGTACTATGCATTTACAAGTTTCGATGGGATATTGTTATGGGTGGATGATTTAGTAGAATTAAAAACTTTGCTTTGGATGAATAATACGACGGGATATAATGTGCTAGTGTCTTTAAAGTTTAAACATATACTTGTTTTTTTACTGTTGATTAGTTCTCGGAAGGAATGGGTATGTGTATAATATTGACTATGTCTACAATCGTGAACACATAAACTTTTTTTTACAGATTGCAAATATATAGGCTGATTAGGACTTCTGAATATGTGACATGTATGTTATAGTATGAAAATGACTGATGGGGGACTGTCTCACATTTCTGACTGATTTTGTATAAGTAACTAGAAAAAAATGGAGCTGTAATGGCTCCCCAAAGAAACTTGCAGTATGGGGAGGTTTGGGTAATTGTAATGGGTTATATAAATATTAATTAAAAAAGGTTATTAAGGTGATTAATATAATTGGTGAAAACCAACTATAAAAATTCAGGAATAGAATTATCAACCTTTAGGGTATTTATGTGACTTCGTTCATTAATAGTGATAAGTCTTGACGGGTAGTGAAACTTAGTTCGTCTGTAAGTAGGTCACGATGGAATGGCGCCGAATTTGGTCTCTCTTATATGTATTAGAACAATACTGGTTTTTTTTCGGTTGATGAGGTACATGACACAGCTTGCTGGTTGGAGTATATATTTTATAACTGTGCGTATGTTGTAGGAAGGCCTGAGGTTGAAGATAAATTATATAAGTAATTCTTCATTTATTTACTGATATGTGCTTTTTCTATAGTAGTTTTTATAGGAAGCATGTGAGTTAATGATTGTTGGTTTTAAAAGACTTTTTAAGTTAACAAAGTTATAGAAGAGTTGGGATGTTACTTCAAATTAAAGGCGTGTTTATGTGGCATTGTAATTTAATGTATGCTCGGAAAGGCACATTGATTTGAGCTTGGTTTAGGTTATGTTAGCAAACTAGGATTTATTGTTTACTGAATGTCTTGCATTGACCGACTAGGTTATTTTGAGGTACTGTCGAAATTTATGTTTTACTAGCAGTCCCCCGCGGCTTTGCTCGCGAGTATTATTCTTAACTGATAATATTTACTTTAATTTAAAAACCTCTTTGTATATAAGATTGGTACTTCAGTCATCAAGTGTTAGAATGTCCAAGCGGCTAGTTGAACTAATTCTGCAGCAGGATAAGTAGCTATAGCTGTCCACGCGAAAAGCAGTCTTAAGTTTGTCCCTGCCACTAACATCGACTACTCCTGAGCCTTATTTATAGCCCTGCCTATTTGACGATGTGGGGTAATTACAGACACATAAGGTAAGAGGTTAATCGAATGAGAAACATCTGTTTACCCTGTGCACAACCAGTGATGACGGTGCCCTCAATTATATATTTTCAAAATATTCACTTTAACTTTATTGACATTACAAAGTTTCAGAGGGCAAATGTTTCGCGGAAACGTATTTGGTGCCCCAAACCTGAGATTGGTGAGATGATATATCGTCGTTTTACTGCCAAAAGTGACAAAGTCAAAATGAGATAAAATTATAAAAATCCTAGGAATATGTATATGTTGTTCACGAACAATTGCCCAAGTTTAAAGTCTATTCGTCGTTTCGTACTGTTGTGTCATAGTATAGTAACATACCAAATTTTTGTTAATATCTACAATTTAATTCTGTTTTTAAATGAAGTAGCATTTATGACTTAATCACTGTTGGCAGTATACCGACGATATGTCAGCTGATATTGTAGAGGAACCTAAGTGGAAGGCGAACTGCAATTTTAAACCCTTTAAAGACTACATGTAAATTGCACTAATTCGATCTCGGAATTCGAGCCCAGAACCTCCCGGAATGTAGACCTGAGTAACAAACAACTGCGTCACGTAACGTCGAAATAATTCATGAAAATAAAATTTATTAAAAAAAATAATAATAAAATATCTGTGTCCTGGGCTCATAGAGGTTGTACAACACTACGTCTCGATAGGTTACTGTAGAGTGAAACTCCTGTATAAGTTGTTTCTCGCTGCTCGTTCCTGCTTTTCGGATCGTCTGCCTTGAAAATTGACCAACTTAGTTTTATTCTTAATAATCACGTTTCTTATTAAGAAAAAAATTATACATATTTTTTTAATAATATTTACATAAGCATCACTCTTACGCGAACAACACCTAAATATCACTACTGGTTAGATAGATATCGTGGGTTGATGGAAAACAAATTCTGTGCTTTTTCACACTTTTGGGTGTCGAATTTCGAAATATACAAATATCTAAGATGTAAATTTTAAATAAGTATCCAACTGAAGTGTAAATCACACATTAGTCCGTTCAGTCGAATCAAAGTCGATCATGCAATAAAAAACACATATCACCCCTGCACAGTATTGAGAAATCGAATTTCGAAAAATCTGAAAACCGTTTTGCAATAATTTCTGTAATCATCATTCTGAAGCAAAAATTAATTGTATATCTCGACGGGTTCGTTAGACATCGAGGATTTATCTAAAACACGTTCAAGGTCTTTTCACTACTTAAGAGAGTAAATTTCGAAAAACCCTTGAATCACGATTTAGAATACTTTATTGGTATCTCGTGGACGTAAAAAAAACATTAGTCCACTGGGTTCAAGATATATCGACGATTAATTGAAAATGCTTTTCACCACTTTTCACCCCTTTTCGCGTCCTTAGGTGGCGAATTTCGAAAATTCCTTTAATTACTTTTTAGGTATTTAAGTAAGCATCAATCCTAAACAAAAATCACGTCGCTATATAAAAAACTATGGGATCGATAGATATCGAATGTGAGTCGAAAACTCATATTACCCTTTTTTTAACCAGTATAGGGCCGAATTCAGAATATATATTTTATATGGTATTTTGGATATTTACAAAAACACCAATTTAAAGCAAAGACCACTTCGATATCTCGACTGATTCTATAGATATGGAAGGATAATCGAAAACCCATTTCTCGTATTTTCACCCCTTTAAATAAAGAATTTCGAAACATCTTTGAGTCCTGTCATAGACATTTGTAAAAGTAACCAACTAAAGTTAAAATCACGACGATAGCCAATTGTGTTTCAAAGATATAGACGATTCATTAAAAACACATTTTGCCCCTTTTTACTGTCTGGGAGTCGAATTTCAAAAAACCTAAAACTATTTTTTGGGTATTTACGTAGGCAATATTTTGAAGTGAATATCAACTGTCAATCCTAAAGGGTTCGATAGATATCGATAGTTGATTGGAAACACTTTTAAGGTCTTTTCAGCCCCTTAAATGTTGAACTTCGTAATATTCTTAAATTGGCTAATATGCATTTTTTCGAGTGTCCTATTAAAGTGAATATCACGATGATTGGCTGTCGGGTTCGAGCTCTATCGACGTTTCTTCGGAAACACATTTCACCCCTTTTCACCCCCTTAGAGGTCGAATTTCGAAAAATGCCTTCTTAGTGCTCGCCTACGACCTGAAGGGAACCCCCACGAAAAATTTCACGATTCTAGGTCCAGTGGTTTGGGCTGCAGTTTGATATGTCAGTCAGTCAGTTAGTCAGTCAGTCAATCAGTCAGCTTTCATTTTTATATATAGAGATTTGTCTTATACATAATGCCTGCCGTTTACTTATTTATTCAAAGTGTTAAATGGAAACCTGACTGGAGAGATGAAAGTCTTGGGTACATTCGCTTTTTATTCATTGTGCCTAGCATTGACATTTACTAAAGCCTGATATAATGACGACACTGTTTTACAGGTAATGTAACAGAAACTGGTAAACATGTAGATTCATGCTGCATACACAGTATCTTACATCCATCGGCTTGGGTTTTTTATAATTATTGGCGGTATATGATTTTCAAGGGATATGTTTCCATAAACGTATGCCAGCATTAGTTCATGGAAACATAATATATATGCAAGCATAGGAATATAAAATATTGTTTTTTTTATTCAACAATAGAGCATCCTGTGATCGTCGTGGCACCTTCAGTGCCTGTGGTGGAAGAGAGGAGGACAACTATGACTAGAAGGCAGCCTTCCCTGATGGATAAGGTGAGAGAGAGGACGACGATAGCGATGAGGAGGAGATTGGTAGTTCATCATGCCTATCTCAGAATGACTCGACTCCAGGATCAAGAGAGGGATTGGCCCACATTTGAATATATGGAGGATCCTCGAACCAGCAAAGGTACATACCTATCATTCTATTGAAGGGTCAACATGAGAGAAGTCGTGTCCAGCGAGCTACATTAGAGCTTCATGGCTAGAGTCTCAGCTTGACAAATATCGTTGGTTTCACCATCGTAATTCGCATCTAAAATGTGCTTGTCATGGATAGCCTCTGAGGAGGGAGTAACATGTGTTGACGTGTGAGCATGTATAAACTGAAGAGACAGATGTGTATGCAGTTGTAGGGCTGATGTGTAGCTATGTGTGGAGCTGCGTACATATGGTGATATGTTTACAGGGGTGTAGAGATTTGTGTAGAGGGTGAGGTACATTTCCAATACCTTCAGTGTATGTGCTCCTAGCGGTTGGAAGATAAGGTAATGGGTAGAGGATGATGGTGCCTTCGGTGCGATTTGCGGTGCTAAGTGCGGTGCCTGCAGTGCTAAGTGCGGTGCCTGCGGTGCTATGTGTGGTGTTTGCATAGATAATTATGGATGTTATTGTGATTTTACATTGGTTGTATTTTGAGTGTCTGTAGTTCATTTTGTGGTTAATGGGTTTAGTTTTATTATAATAGTGTACTGTTTTGAAATGACAATTTTTTTATATATGGCTTGTACTTCATGGCGGAATTTTTGTCTGAGATATGAAATGTCTTCGGGGTTTGATTTGTGTATGTAGGTTTTGTTTGGTGATGTATGATATATATGTAGTTTGGTTTTATATTTTTCATTTGCTTTTCTCTTTGTCATTGTGTTCTTATCGTAAATTTAATGGGTGGTATGTATGTTTATTCAAAGAGTACTGGTGTAATGAATAAAATGATGTTTTATATAGTTGTTTCAGGGGTAGGGAGTACTTAGCTCAGTTGTTAGATGATAGTTTTGTAAGTCTCTTTATGTAGACTATAGCAGAAGAAGAAAAATGACTGTTGCCCTGCTCTTGCGGATATTGAATGGTATCATGCCTCCTTGAATATCTGGTAAAATTTCTGTAATGAAAATACAATAGATCGGTTGGTTGGTATATTTTGTGATATTGAAGGTTTGAACTATATGACTGCTAGATTTAGGGTGGTGTATACTTGAATTATGGTTGTGGAATATATCTGAATGTTCCTACATTATAGTTGATAATCAGGATCGCTGATGGTTTCTGAGGCACGTAAGGGCACGTTAAGGTGAAACTGATCTTTGGGGGGGGGGGTTGAGTTGTGTTATGAGTAGCATCTGAAATATAATGATAGCTGATTGGAATGGTGGTTTGATAATGTATGTTTGTAAATGAATGAAATTAATTATATAAAATTGATACACAGTGCTGGTGTAGTGAAATTTTATGTAGAAAGATGAGAACATTGATAATCAACTTCCTAGAGTATGTTAAGAGCTTAACATGGCGTGGGGGTGGATTACATCATGTCAGATTAAGTCATGCTGTGATGGTTTGTGTGAGGTAATGGTAGCCTGGAACTGGTTAGTTCAATTCGGGCCCTGTGACTTAAAAGTTTATATAAAATATGCGGAAGCAGATAATATTTCAGTCATAGTATAAAAATAATATAAATCCTGCTACACAAGGTATGAAAACTACAAGTAATTGTAAAAGTCTGATGTGAGTGGACTGGAGATGAATATTATTTTAAGTTCAATGTACGATAGCTAAAATTTGTAAGTCATATGTGAGTAAAATTATTGAGACATAGTTTCAGCACAACAAAACCAATGACAAATGAAATATGGTGGCCCTCAAGGAGGTCGGAGCACACAGAATTTGTTGATGGATGGTTTGAGGTTTGCAGAGAGGATGGAACTATGTGTGGAGGATATGGATATGTGAGGAGCGTGAGGAGGAGCGAGCGGAGACTTGTGAGGAGCATACGGAGAGTGTGCGGAGTCAAACACAGCATAAGTAAATGGGTTTTGAGACATTTGCGTAGCATGCATAGTCTTGTGCGTAGCAGATTGTGGACCATGTAGAGCATATAGAACAGATTGTGGAGCGTGAGGTGAATGCATGTAGTTGTTTGGGTCATACATAGGTTCTGGTCTCGATCTACGGAAGATGGGAAACTTCCCGAATATGTTTACTGGACTGATGTTAACGAAATTGTAGACAGACATATACTAGTAGCATCTCAGAAGACTGTAAATAATTCACATACAGATGAAATATCTAGCATCATCGACGAATTATGTATAGATGGTTGCATTGAATGAGACAGCAAAATAATGCTAGCGAGCTTCACAAGCCTGGCAGGTGAAACTGGTCTCGAAGTATAGTGTGGATGTTTGCTTTGAAGAACTTGTATCAAGCAGACTCTGTTGAAATTATTTCTTATGCTTGCAAGTATGAAGTTTACAAGTACATTCTGGCTATTCTTTACTGCTACATTAATTATTCGTGAGCTGTGACCATAAAAACTAAGAGTGGTGGGGATATAACAAATACGATGAACATTGTTTTGCAAGGTAGAGATCCGAGACAAAATTTACATACTGACCTCTGCAAAGAATTCTACATTCAGTAATTTTAAGCTCTAATGTCAAATATAAAATACCTAGTGGTCTTAAGGCTAGTATCGTGTACACTTTAATCGTACACTGAAGAATGATATTTGGAAAAAATTTTCAGCCAAGTAAGCTACAAGTGGAAGGATATATTACCCGAGCTTGTGTCAATATATATTACAGTACATAGGACCACGAACATGAAGCCTGCGGATGTCAAAGACAACTCTTTACTGCACACTGTTTACAAAAATTGAGAAGAAACCTGACCTGCACAAGCCAAAAGCGAAGGTTCGAGACTGTGTAATGATATCGCGAGTGATGGGAACATTTACGAAAGGCTTCACACCAAACTGGAGCACTGAAATATTTAAAGTGGTCAAGTTTCATCACTACGAACCAAAGACGTACTACCTAGAAGATGTGGAAGGCAAGGCTACTCGAGGAGCGAAAAATTCAAGTTACCAAGTATCCAAACACATATTTGGTCGAGCAGACATTGAAAAAGGAAGGAAATAAGATTCTTGTGCAATGACTGTGCTTCGATGCAAGCCACGACAGTTGGATTTGCCAATCAACCATTACGTTTAAATATAATGAATTATGTATGAAGGAAGAAATAAATATAACTGTTTAGTACTAATTTTCTGTGTTATTATTTCCTAGCAAATTTTCTTTTACTGGCAATGGTATAAAACTGCTACTGGGGTGCCTGGAAAGCATTCTGTGTTGACTGAGCACATATACTCTGAGCGTGTTGAAACTCGAGGCGATGAGCTAGTCGGGAGTAAGCCGTGCAATTTCGTCATTTCTCCCCTCGCGAGGCGCTGGACTGTCCACTGCACGGCCGCAGACACTGTCGTGTCATGCTCCGCGAGCTTGTAGAGACCCGTCCGACGTGCGAAGAGAGGATGCGTACAGGGAGGCTGGTAGGTGTTTACTCCTCTACAAGTTCATATTGCCTTGTCGAGTTAGCAGGAAGTGTTTCGTGTTTTGCTAGATGAAGACGTCGAAGCATTTTATGATACAATCCAACTCATAAGGAGGTATATACTCCAGCAACACCACTCAATCTTATAATGCGCGACCTAAGTAGGTCGCCAGTTCGTAAATCAGCTACACCAGTGCTGGGATTGGTTGTTGGGGTCTTTTGGTACGAATAGCACCTAATGCCATGAGGCCTGTGATTGGCCGAGAGCTTAAGCCCCGCCCCTGGAGGGTAGGGGAGGGGAAGTGAGGGGAAGTGAGGGAAAATGCGGGGAATGGGTCCTTTTGGTACAAGTTATGCCTAAGCGCCATGAAGGGGAAGTGTATACCTCCTCCCTACCCCTGTAGTCTCTCCTGTCCTTATGGCATACCCTTATAGCATACCCTTGAATATCCCACCCCCTGTAGCCTCTCCTGCCCTTATGGCATACCCTTATAGCATACCCTTGAATATCCTACCCCCTGTAGCCTCTCCCATCCTTATGGCATACCCTTATAGCAGACCCTTGAATATCCTACCCCCTGTAGCCTCTCCCATCCTTATGGCATACCCTTATAGCATACCCTTGAATATCCCACCCCCTGTAGCCTCTCCTGTCCTTATGGCATACCCTTATGGCATACCCCTGTAGCCTCTCCTACCCCCTCCCTATACCTTAAAGGACAACGCCTGTAGCCTCTCCCATCCTTTTAGCATACCCTTATAGCATACCATTAAAAGAATACCCCTGTAGCCTCTCTTACCCCTCCCTACCTTCCCCCTCCAACCATATAGCATGTCCTTGTACCGCCCCTCCATCCTTGAACCCCTGCCTATCACCTAGCATACTCCTCTCCCGCCTGTCCTTATGACATATCCCCTCCAGTCTAACCCCTCCCTATCCTTATGACATACCCCCTCCAGTCTAACCCCTCTACCCCTGAAGCCTATACTTGATACTACACAAGATTTAGCATACCCTCCTACCTACCCCTCTCTCCCCTCCCCTGCAGGCTTACCTCTAGAGATGTCCTCTCCTCTCGACTCCCGAAGCTCGACTAAGGGTGGCTGGAGGAAACACCAGTATAAACTGGTACTCCCCACCCTACTCCAACCAGCAGTATATAAGGTGGGGTTACCTTATTTTAAGTATTTAGTTCGCAAGATGTCGCTGCCATTTCACCCTGCATCAACATACGCAGGTGTCACCCGCGGTTATGCCTCGGTGATGTACACACTGCCAGAGGAAGAAGGTGACCATATGGGCCCTCGTACATACACCGAGTCATGCTATGACACTGGTCATTGGTTAATGGCACACAACCCGTGCATGTATGAGCGATCGCAAGACAGTATTGATTGCTGCGGGGAGATTTGTGTGGTGGCGACCATGTTGCCAACCACACCTCTACCATCCACGCCAGAAGAGGTTGTTGAATACAGACAACTCCACATGCCTATATACCAACCACCAGCCGACAAGTAAGTGCCAGCATTCTTTGTCTCATCCCCACCAACACCATCATCACAAGATGGCGACTAGCAAGTAAGTGTCAACTCTCCTCCGTATACTGTGTGCCTTCGTTGCGAGAACAGTTGTGCGGTTATGTCTGTGGTAAAAACATCGGAATTTTCAAGTTTAAGTCTAATTAAATTTACACCAGATAAGATTGACAGTTACGACTACATAGACATTGGCTATCGCCGTGTGCTCTACAAGCCGCATATTGGTGACACACAGTTTCAAACATGCAACGGTGAACTT
>PNEQ01115852.1:0-15699 GCA_003012365.1 Medauroidea extradentata
TAATTCAATAGGTTATAAAGTTTACCTACATAGTATGTTTGAATCAATATTCTGAGCAACATTTTACTTAATGAACACAAGAAAAATAACAATAGTTGTGTTGAACATATTCAACAGCGCCATAAAGGATTCATCACCTGACTAAATGTAGCACAGATCAAAAATGTTAAATCGGGACCAGGTACGCAACCTCCTCACAGTAGGTGTACATAGCATATATTGATAGCAATTGTCGACCTTACCTATCGAACACCACACTATTTAACGTAATTTTCTGTACACATACCTCGCACATTTTAACAATTCGTCGTTTCTTGTTAAAAAGGTATATTATTTTTGTATCATATTTATTTACTTAAAATGAACTAAAATGATACAAGTGAAAGTAATAAAAAAATTTAAAGCTAAATTAAAATTGGAACTGTTTATCGGCCCGTAATTATGCCTATAAAACCTTTCTTCATACAATGTTCTCTCTTTCTCCCTCTCTCAAAAAAAAAAAAAAAGAGAGAGAGAGAGAGAGAGATACTGCTGAGTTTTGAACCTACGCAGCTCAAAAAAATTGTATTCAAGTCACGCACTTTGACCACTACATTAATCTGACCACAGACACATTTGTGAGCAGTTATAAATGTACAGTAACTAAATTTTACTTGCTCTCAAAATAATTTTTTATTATTTCAAGTTTTGAACATAAGTTGAAACACTATTTGACATAAACACGCTTCACTGGAGTTAAAATTCGTCTAGTTTTAAAGCAGTTAGAGTTTGAAACTTATGTATGCAATGTTGCGCTGTGATGACGATATGTTTCATGCAGCTGTCATATGGAACACTTCACACATCTGATGCTGCAACGTGATTGGTCTGTTACGATAGCTGGTACAGGACCTGGGACGGAAAATAGCACCGGTTCTATTACCAAACCTGCCATGAAAAATGCCATGCCAGGCAACAAAATACCAAGATGTCTGCCTTAACGGCTGGTATGGCAGACCTTGTACGGACTAGAATTGTGTAATATGACCTTTACAGTATTCTAACAAGTCAAGTCAACACCAAATGATACAATGAAACCATGATGTTCCAAGTACCAGAATGTTGCAAAAGGGTAAGTGACATCAACAAAATGAAAAGTGATCATTATAACCCTGCCAGGAATATAATCTGGTTCTTAAAAGGCGCCCAGTCTCCCTCCCTTCCTTGTGAGAAGAACTATTGCTTGTCAATGTCCAAGATTATCACAACATGTTAATAGATACATGTTGCGCTCTGGTTTAAACAAGGCTAAAATAATTAAAAATAATTACCTTTAACAAGCTGCAATATTTTTGCAACTTTCTCTTGTCTAATGTCGTGTATTTCAGAGTAGACTTTATCCAACGAGCAAGTTTTGTCCTCCTCCTCCTTTATCTCGCGGCGTGCCTGCAAACAGAGAGTGCACACAAGTGAATGTTTGACTGTGTCTGATGTCGCGCAGTCTCACGCTCACATCCTCTCTCACCCTAGTTGTTGAGCTTACATTACTAAACACACAGCTATAGCGTCTGTCTGTGTGAATGTCCGTCAACCTTACAAACACATAAAGTTCATGAACCAAATATAGTCAAACTCAAGTCTGTAAAGTTGCAGTTCTCATCATGACGGATTTTTTTTTATTCCTCCGTAGGTTTTAGGAAGATTTAAAAATATGTACATACTGCAATACGGACTAAGATAATTACTGTATCTTGTGATACACACATAATATACAAACTACTACAATTGAGATATGTAGTAATTACAGTAATCTCTCGGTTTGTCTTTCAGATCAGAGATTCTTTCAGTTTACCATCTATATATTTTTGGCCCATTTATTAAATTTCTGAACATACTTTAATCGATCAGTTTAAAGACTCCTTCAATCTAAGGATAATTGTTTTCAGTACCATATGAGACCATACATATAAAGATTACCGTAAATCTCAACATTAAAGGACAACCAAATAATATCTAGTAACAATTAGCTGTACGTGTACTACTAAATTTTTCTGCATAACCAGAAATAGTGCAGGTAGGTTGAACACCTTTCAATTGGTAAATAATATTTTCACAGCTGGTGTTAAACAAGATAATTTGTAACAATATCTTTTGAACTACCTACTCGCCAAAACCGTCAGCTGATCGCAAAGTATAAGGAATGCGAGAAAGTTTTAAAGAATTACTTGTGTACACGTTTCCTGCCTCGGGCCTTGGGCGTGCGGTCTGAACTAGGCAGGGCTGTGCAGCAAGAAGCCCATCTGACCTTGCTGGTGTAGGCGCAGAGTGCGCCCCGGTCTGGCGAACCCTGGCAGAAGGGGGGGGGGGGAGTGTCTTGATATATGGCTTGCAAGGGCTGTGAGGCTTGCAGCCCGCACAGTGCTCCACGCTACACTGCACTAACGACAGACGCAACTTGTCACTCTCAACTCGCTTGTTTCGTGACACCAATGCAGTACGTTATACCAAAATCTTATGGCCTGCCCTACACACCTTGGTGCTTCCTATGAACACATCACATTTTTCATACGCCACTTAGTTAATTAGTAAACAAATTCTAACATCATAACTACATTTTAACTCAAAACCCACTGAAACTAACTTTAAAAAAACTGGTCTAAAGTAGCACGTTTCTACATGTATGGAATTTTTAAAACAATTACGCCGAAAAGAATAGTTTATTTGTAATACTCTGCCATAAAATCGCCTCAAATTGCAACAATTTTCTCAAGGCGGAATGATAAGTTTTAGATGGTTCTCCTTCGCGCCTTGATGATAGAGTAAACATTTTTGCAACCTATTATTTCTCACGAATTATAACATACTTAATACCAAATAATAAATTAATATCAACTTAAAAATACAAAGATAGCAGTGACATTGTTATTCACTTTTAAAGAACATACTTTATAGCCGAGCACTTTACCGAACCATATGGCAGAGAAGTAAAATATTAAACTCACAGACAAAAATTTTAAAACTTGAGATTTTCTGTCCGGCCACCACCATAAACGTTAATCAAACACGAGGTTTTTTTTTTACTGGACATCTTTTTCAAATACCTTCAAAATTTGTCTTATTTATGATTCCACAGTAGACGAGACAGAAAGCCATAAACAAATGTACCCTCCCTATATGCGAGTATTTTGTAATAAGGAGGAGTTACCATTAGAATTTACCATTCTAAATCTATTATTTCATTGAATATATTGAGATACTTAGGCTGCTTTTAACATTTAAGGTCTTACGAGTTATTTTATTTTGTTTCTTTATATTTTAGTTATGAATAAATCCCTTTATAGTAGTTGTTTGAAGTGTCTAACCTCCCTCCATGCGTACGGTCCTTACCCTATACAGGCCTTTTACTATAAAGTGAGCACTGTATAACAAGTTATTGCGAAATTTGTTCTAACAAAAGAATGACGAATGAACTTCAGCAAATACAGTGAGATGCAGGAAAAAAAACTACACTGCATTGTTAAATTAACAATTAATGGTGCAATTTTGTTAAATGTCAAACATTGTGTGATTTGTGAACCATTAAAACAACTGAGCTATGATGTCAATCCAACGTCTGGACAGCACTCCCTGGTGTGATTTCAACTAGGCGTAACTTTCCACGCAGCTACCCTTGCTATTCTCCACTTACTTTCTACATAAAGTGCTCAACACATAGTAATCCAAACGTCTGTTAAGTTTGTTAAAATAATTTTTGTGGATTTTGTGAATTTTGGTCAAAAAATTAATACCTTGAAACGTATTAAACTATTCGAGAAAATGTTTGTAATAGTGGTAACTACCTGAAACTTTACTTTATTTCCTCTACTAGGGACTAGGCAGGCCCCTTAACAGAATGTTTATTTAAAATAATATTAATAAATCTACCAAAAATATATTCAATGTTTAGACACGAGAACTGCTAAACTAGCACAACAACGCGATGGATCATGGCCTCAATAAGAACATCTGACTGTTGCAGTTTGGCAAACTCTGGGGTTTATTTATAAATGGTTAACATTATAATATCTAGGAATCACTACATATTTACAACGAAAATGTAAACTTCATTAATCCGCGCCACTTGTACCAGTATTTATGAACCCACTACAATGACAGTGTTTGGTTAGCAACAGTGTTAAGAGGGAGTGTTTGTTTCTGGCTGTGCGGTCCCGAGAAGAAGCCGGCAAATGTGACGTCCTCGTGTGTTGCGTGCGGCCACCGCTAGGTGCGCTCAGTTGGACTCTTGCTCGGGCGACGAGTGTTTTTAGTCAGTCTGGCTTGTGATGTCTTCTTGAGTGGACGGCAGGGTTTTTATGTTTCTGTATGCTCCCTAGTCAATGGCGTACCTTAAGGTATGTGTTTATCTATTGTAAGGATTCTTGTAACGACGCTGCCGCATTGCTTCCAATATAATAATGTTTGATATTTATTTCAATGTTGGTCATAACGTTTGCTCTACCTGGCCAAAAGTAAGCACAGTTAAATATAATTTGTTCTGTTGATTTCATTACTGTGTCTGACCTGGTCAGATTGAAATGTGGATTAGTATATTCAATATACTTATTTCTAGCGGCTCTAATACCTTAGGTGCACCACGAACCTGGTGATTTAATATGGTGCCAGCATGGACTACTACATTTAAAGAAGATTATGAAATTTCGAACTGTGCGCCTACCGAGCCCCGCCAATGAACTCGTCCCCCCCCCCCCCCCCCCCCCCCCCCCCCCCCCCCCCCCCCCCCCCCCCCCCCCCCCCCCCCCCCCCCCCCCCCCCCCCCCCCCCCCCCAACTTTGTCGACGTCGTCCCATCGACAAGCTTCGGGCAGCCTCGGCCGTTTTCGTGCCTTCCCTTGCCCTCTCCTCCCCTCATCAAGGTCTTCGCCGAGCCGATCCCGGCTGCCTGGCAGCACTCTGCCTTCGCCTGCCGTCCTGGAATGTTTTCTAGATCTCCTCGTGACCGATGCGGCACCCATGGCTGCTCATTGTTATTCTGGTAAGCTCTTTTTCTGTTTGGTTATTAATTTGAATTTTGCTTTCGCATTCTTTATGTTCAGTTAGTTTCCGTTTCCCCGTTCTCGTTATGTGGTGCCGTTTCGGACGCGAGGGGATTGACGCCCCAATTTATTTTTTTGGGTATGCTTCGTGTATTTGAGCGCATAATCAAATTTGGTCAATGTTTTGACTGCTGTAAATTGTATGATTGTATCTGGAAACACAGTATATTGTATCATCAATAAATGCCACTTTGATTGAAACCTGTACGAGTTTAATTAGAGTATTCTTTATAGTGACTACTACTCTGTCCTTGTGTGGTCAGTGGCGTCACCTTGTTGGATTGTGTGGTTCTGGAGGCAGAACGCGTGCCCATGCGTGAACTTGTTAGCTAACCCTAGATTCACAGCTGTTATTTTGTCATTGAATATTGTGTCTGTGAGTTTCGAGCACAAGTTACATTTTGTGAACCAATGTGATTTTGTATCAGTCTGGATTATTAAAAATTCATATTTATTTATTAGGTTTCTATACTTGCCTTATGCTCGGAAGTTTGATTTGCTTCCACGTAATTATTACGTTTGTTGCGGAGGCCTTAGGTCATACGGTAGGTGGTTTCCGTAACAACGTACAGACTGAATTTAAAGAAAATGTATGTTATCTTTGATCAATGATTTTGGAAGATACAGGAAACAATAATACTCATACGCAATGTCTCGAAAACTAATATACCAATTTCTGCCAAATTTATCACGTAATGCTACAGCTGAGCACGTAACACATGAAATGTAAATAGCTGCAACTCTTACAAAACATATCCTAAATTTTCCTGTTATATACTCCTCATTATTTCACAGATTTCAAAAAACTTAGGATGCTGAAAGAATTTACTACATTAATCAAACATGCAAAGATTAATTTTTTGTTGTTATTTTGCAAGATGACCATATGAAAAAAAGTTAGGTTTTATGTTATGTCTCACAAAAACGCACACAAATCAAACCTGGCATATAAATATCAGTACTACCATAGTCAATTTAAGCAGTCCTGATTTGAGCCAAATACTTATTTGCACAACAGTTAACATAAACATTTTACATTTGTATTTCATATACAAAAAAAAAAAAATAATGCAACCAATTTAAATTAACCTCTGAACAATGACTACATTTTTTTTCACCCCCACCCCCCTCAATATATCAGTAAAACTGCTCAAACAATTATTCTCAGCAAATATGACACTAAGTCTTGGCCACATAAATTACTAGGTTATTTTGCTGAATCTACTGCACATTATTACAAATTTCAACTGACTTATGCTTTGAGAAACAAGAAACTGATCAGACAATTATGGCAAACATTTTTTGTGCTAGGCCATGTACAATGATACATCTTAAATGTATTAGATACTTAATATCAAAATGATAACAACAGTATTATTATGATCCACCACAAAGAGCAAACAAATTCCCAGTAGTGTAATGTTTTTTTTTGCCAAGTGTAAGAATAAAAAAAGCCCATGACATCACCACCTTGCAGGAGAGAATGACTAATGACTATGTATATTTCCTTCATAAATTCTTGAGAAAATTCAAGAGAGGAAGGTGACTGAATAAACACACACATCATCAAGCAACTAAACAGGTAGTAATAAACTTAAAACTATATCCAAGATGTAAACTTACATCTCACAATATACCACCTGCATACGAATGTAATCTGGTTGGACCACACCCTAGCTTCTAGCTGACAATATCCGCAGGTTCAAAGTATATATTGACTTCTACATTTACCATTCTTTTTATGTGGAACTAGCTGGTTCCCGCTACTTTGATCGTGGATTTTTAATTAATGCGATAACCTTTCTAAAACAAAAAAAGGTTTGAAAAGTACTAAATGGGGAAAAATTATGTTAAGGGTCATTAGTGCTAGTTTTAGAAATGTTTTGAAAAGGAAGACTTTTCCACAAAAACTTTTTGTGTATCCCGTTCTGTCACTGCACCCGGTTTTGCTTCTCACCTCCCTTAAAGAATTCTTTGTTTTGGTAGAATCCTTCGTGGATGCATGCAGAACTCACCACAATTTTTTCCCAATAAATTAATACTTTTTTGGGTACCCCGTTTTACCCTAAACCCCATTTTGACCCTCCCTCCTTCCAAAAGTTAGTTTTTTTTTCAGCTGAAAACTTTGCAGATACACGAACAGCAACTCATAAAAAAAAACTGACAAATCCTTTGGGATTGCTTATATTCTATTTTTGTGTGTGTTTTATATATGCATTTTTTGTTCGTTTTTCGTTATTCGTCATTCAAAACAGGTTTGATCAGCAAAAACATGAGCAATGGCGTACGTCCACAAACCAATAAATTCTCAATGTAAACTCCCATTGCAACAGACATTTAAAAATCTCAACCCATCAAAAGTTTTTTAGTTTTTGTTTCCACTAAGTTTGTCGGATATTCCGTTTATCTCCACTATTCCATTTCGCTTCCCTGTTTCCCAAAACAAGATTGGCACAAACCTTCACATGTGCATGCCTAAGTCACACAAGTTTATTTGTTCATTATATTTTTTAGGTATCCTGTTCTGTCCCTGTAACTCTTTTTATCTTACCCCGACTAACATTTTTTTTTGCAGAAATATCATCACAATCTGATGACTAGTATACAACCACATAGGAAACAAACGAACAAACAATCATTTTTATGACATAAGCTAGCAATACTCCCGTGGCATTATCTGCACGTATTACTCGTAACAGCAAATATTTACTGCAATTGAAGGACCACTTCTAACGCGAGGTTAATAGTTCGCCATCAAACGTTAGTGTAATGCGTCGCAACTACTCCATGATGGGCGACCAAACATATGACGCATCGACAATATGCCTCCACGATGGGCGACATAAATGTGACGCGTCGCATCTGCTGCTTCATGGGTGACAGAAATGTGGTGCGGCAACTGTCCCACGATGCCACGCGTCCACGACTAGCTCAGCGGTACATTAACCAAATCAAAGGTGTAGGTTCTTACAACACAGCACAAGACGAGAAATCAAAACGGCAGAACTCTTGTAAATTTTGGGGTTTATTAAAAGAAGTTACTTTTTAAACTTATACAGTACTTAAATTTCGACTGCCAGGAGGCAACCTTTTAGCAAACCGAAGAAAAGTTTGAATTCCCACAAAGTCTATAGACCTGTGATCACCAAAAATTTAAACCCCTTCACAAATAACTTCAAACAAAATAAAAGTCTTGGCCTACTAATGGCGCAGAACTACCCGTTTATGGCATTTTACCAGCAGAAGACTATCAGTTCTGCCTCCATGCTCCCTCAACTCACACACAACCGTCTCTCACGCCATATTGAACATGACTCAAAACACCACGGTCGCCTGTCACTACATACGGCTGTCTTGGCCTACAACTTGCCGAACACTCCACACAACCGTCCCTCACCCCATCTTGAACACGACAAAGCTGCCCTTCGTGCGCAAGCTACCGGCGTTTCCTGTCCGTGGTGCCGCCCCGCGGCGATTACAGGAAAGAATTTTAAAATGTTACGTTTTACATAATTAAAAGAACATTTTAAACTTGTGATGTTTCCACATAATTATAAACATTTAGATTTTAGTTTCCAAGCCACTTATATACAAAAATATTTAGAATTAACTTTGTTACTACGAGAAAGAAATATTAAATTTAAAATTGATGCGGCCAACACCTACAGTCTGTGATTTTATTGTAAGCAACCAAATACAGCTGCAAATTCTTAACGATTATCTTTATAGGCCGATTTTGCTCTAAAATGTAACAACTTATCCTGGAAACACTTGAATTTAGATTGATATCCCTGTCCTTTTCACTCTCCAAGCTTTAACAATGAACAAATATAATTTCGATAAATTCAAATACAAACAATTTAGGCCAAAAAAATACGTATTGAAAATTTACTAAATACAAACAGAATCATTTAAATTTAAAATAAATATGAACATAAAAAAGCAAACTGTTATTCTTACTGTTAAATGAGCAATTTCTAATTATCAAATTAAATGTTGTTAATTTTAAGCAGAATTAGTTCACAGTTACTGAAATTGATTTTTTAAATGTAAATAAATTTCCACTGACTCTGGCTTTTAACAAATAAATTAAAAATAGTTGTTAAACTCTCAGATACCATTGTTAGAATGACCATGAAGCCTACATTACAAGTGACAGCTAAATATGAAACAAACATACTATACATTAGAACATGTAAAACCAATCTGGGGTCTGGGTCTGGGCCACGCTACAGTAGCACAACAAAGCTTCAGGCTGCACTTACACTACAGCAGGTGATATTGGGTTTAGTCTTAGTTGTGTTTATTAATGTTCTGTGGTGTCCATTACACATGTTATGCTGCCTTTTGTTGTTTTTTTTTTTTTAATGTTTCTGGTGCTTTATTTAGTCAGTTCGATAGTCAGTTTTCATTCTGGCTGTCCTGGTATCTAGAGGTTATTGTTCCTGAGTTCCATCATCTGTGGTGTCCTTGACTTTCTACTTGGTTATTTCTGTCATTTTGTTTTGCTGCTTGTCTCTGGTGTCCATGAAGAAGTAATTTACTCATCAGTATTTACTTGCGTGCCGTGCTGCCCAACATGTTCGCCTGGACGCCAGTTGTGATGTATATATGGACCGTGTGTTTCCAAGCCTTCCCGCCAGCGCTACCTCTTCTTCTTGTGCTCCGCACTGCATGCGCAGGTTCCCCCTCCCTTTCCCCGCTGTTCCTTCTCCCTTCGTGCTGGCCCGAGGGTAAGATGTCAGTTGATTGTGCAGCTCGGGCCGAGCCACACACTGTTCTCCGTTGACGTGACACTGTAAGATGGAAGCTACCGCAGTAATCGTTGTCTTCGGGTCTGTTCCCTTCCCTAGCCTTTGCTAATTGAATTTGGATCAGTGATTCTTGTTAAATTTACATGTTAATTTGTGATTGTAATCAAAAGGACACAATAAATATTTTTACTAAGAATCTTGGATTTTTGCTGGCCCTCTGGTCTTACGACTTAAGTCCCGTGTTTCCCCAGCCCCTTTGACGCTCCATATTTAGTGGTTACAATCTTGTGTCATGCCAGGGTCTCAGAGTACCCTTGGCACAAAGCTGCGCGACTCTGCTCCAGGTTTGAGTCCCAGGCGAGGGAACATAAGTGCCGGATTTTCTGTCATTTAAACTACGGCGTGACATTTGTTGGAAGTTATGGCAAATCGAGAGGTCGAGTTTGTTGTCCGTACAGGCTATTTCGAATTGGGACAATATCTTAATGAAGCTGGGGTGGAGTTTTGGCTTGAAGAAATGGTTACCTAACTGAGGTTGAAAGCAATGGCGTAAGTGGGTAATTTAATGGGGATAGGCGCTGCGGCATTTGACCAATGTTAGTCTTTGACTTAGCCCTAATCTACCTTCTTAGGTAGTATGTCCTTTGCACCCAGGCTAACAGTTATTGAACCACAAGCCGTTTTAGATTTTTTGTGGAAGTAGATCAACTGCAGCGACACAATTGGTACACTCCTTGTTCTTTTTACAGTCCTTGTTGCCTCGGTAACGGGGCATCAATGTAGGGAGTTATGAGGAATTTAAAGAATGGCTCACTGAGTCGGTTAGGTCTTCCCGAATATGGAAATCGGTGAAGGCTGAGTCAGTCAATTGGTTTCAGAGGGTTGGTGAGTCAATTCCTTCGTTTGTCCAGATGCTGTGTAATTATACCCGAGCGCTTAATCTGACTTTTAACGAGTCTAAGTTAATTACTGCTGTGTTGGACCATTTAAAGC
The DNA here is from genome assembly GCA_003012365.1 of Medauroidea extradentata. NCBI lineage: Eukaryota > Metazoa > Arthropoda > Insecta > Phasmatodea > Phasmatidae > Medauroidea > Medauroidea extradentata. Next base: position 10,819 of record PNEQ01115852.1, read on the forward strand.
CAGAAGTGAAGGTACTGGACGCATTGTTCCTCCGTCCAACAATGCTGGGTGAGTTACGTCGTTTGGCAGTTGAGTTACAGCTGAAGTGGATATGAACGAGTACAGTTGTGGTACAAATGTGGCGGAGACCTATCCTATTGGAACACGGGCTGGTAATAGTCGGGAGGTCCGTAATAGGATGAATGAAGGACCGACCTGCGGCAGCCGTGATCGAGGGATTGAAAGTGATAGTTTGGGGGCTGTAAGGACTGACATAGGTCTAAACGAGTTGGGCCATAGTTGGCGTAGCAATTGCGCCAAATTTGGGCACCGAGCTGAATGTTGTCAAGAGTCGTGTGTTACGAGGAATAAATGTCGTTCTAGGTGTGGTAATGCTGGGCATTACCAAATCATGTGTGGTTCAGGAAACAAGGACGGCCCTCCCGCATGACTCCGACACGACGGTATAATGGACAACGAAGGGAAACTGTCAAGGAGTGTTATGTCAGCATCAAATGGAGAGGTAAGTCGTCGTTGGCATATTTGAGATACTGCAAGCTCTCAGTTATTAAGGGGGAAATTGCATGTAAATCCAAGAAAGTAGAACCTATTGTCAACTTTTCGCGTCCTATTACCCTTAAGGGAATTTCTAAACTTGTGGGCATGATGGGTTACTTTACTACTCACATTTTATTCCCCAGTTTGCGGAAGTCGCTGCCTCCTTAAATATGTTGAAGCGAAGGGATTAACAATTTATTTGGGGTGATGACCAGGAACGAGCCTTTAAGGGTTTAAAGGCAGCGTTGGGCTCTAGCCCAGTATTAAACCTTGCCGAATTTGACCCCCGAATTGTACTCCACGTAGACACATTGACGGAGGCTCTAGGGGCGGCATTGCATTAGGTTCAGGACGGGGTGTTGGTTCCCATGACTTTCGCGAGTCGCCTGCTAACCAATGGTGAGAGAAAGTTAAGCGCCTATGAGAAAGAGGCGATCACGTCCGTTTATAGGATGACACGTTTTGCTGAGTATCTCGATACGATTGAGTTTGATCTTTATTCCGACAACCAGGCTATCATTTGACAGCTGTCCCACTCGCATGAATTTGGAAAATTAGGACGTTGGGCATATCGTCTAACCCCATTTCAGTTTCAGGTTCATCATATCCCTGAGAACTATAGTGTCATCGCAGATACCTTATCTAGAATATACCGTGGAACATTTTTAACCGGATATAGTCGCTCCCATTCCATCGTGTATGGCCTTCGTGTGGGTGCCAAATTTTATGTGGGGCTTAGAGAGGCGCAACAACAAGACAATAAATGTAGGCAATGGGAACGACAAATTGCAGATGGTGAGGAGATCTCATACATAATGAGGATAGGGTAATTGCATTTTATGGGTCTGAAATGCTATCAGAATCTAATAGTAATATCTGAGGTTTTTCGGGCAGAGGTGCTGACATAATTTAATTTGTCAGCCTTTGGCGTCAATTTAGGCCAAGAGCAGACTTATCGGAAAGTGGCATCTAGATTCTATTGGGATGGCTTAAGAAAGGATGTAAAGGCATTTGTGACTAAGTGCAAGGATTGCCTTAGGGTGAAACCACCTCAAAATTCTCGTGTGGGGTTACATTCCACCGAGGAGGTGTCTCATGTGAAAGACAGTTGACACTGATGTGTTTAGACTGTTGGTTCGTTCTAGGAAGCTGAATGTATGTATTTAGTTTGTCATGGATGTGTTTTCGAAGTTTGTTTTCCTTCCTCCTCTAAGGAATAGGGCGATGCTAACAATTGTTAAGCATTTGACTGAGAAGCTTTGGAGTGTGGTGGGGTCTTCCGTTAATCTTGTAAGCGAAAATGTCTCCTATTTTGGGTCTAAAGTTGGGTGGTAAGGCATTTTACGAACAGTCCGCATTATCCTTGTGGTAATACTGCAGAACGGTTTAATCACAATTTAAAGATAGCACTGACTGTTTTGTATAATGCTGACCATGCTGCGTGGAACAAGGACTTGGATCTTGTTAACACTGGGTTCAACGCATCTGTTCACGGGGTGACTAAGGCCACTCTGGCAAGGGTGTTTCTCGGACACGACCTAATTCACTCTTTGCTCAACATTTGGGATATTTCCTCCCCATCTTTGCAGATGTCCAACGTACAGCGTGAGCTGTTGGCACATGAGGTGACCGGTCATTTCGTCGACGCGTAACGCAAGTACATGCGCGGGTAAATGCGGGTCAAGCTCCGGCTAATTTTGCAGTTGGAGATAGTTTATTGCAGTTCTTATGTTCAGACCTTGAGGGTCAACGCAACAACTAGTAAAATGCAGCCTCCATTCACTGGACCTTTGTGGGTTAGTAGATTATAGGGTCCTAATACATTGTTGTTGCAAGATCCAGTTACAGGTAAAGTGGTTCGAAAAGCACATGTGATGCACGTCAAGAGGGTGACGGACGAAGACAAGGATTAGTGGATTCGCAGTGGGGCAATGACACCTCTATACACCTCTCTGCGCCGCCATCTGAAGGCCGGCTCTATGGTGTTGGTGTTCTGTGTTCTAGTCATTAGTCTTTAGGTGTTTAGTGTGTAGTTGTTGGCGTGTCTTTGTATTTCGCGTCGAGTTAAGACAACTTAGGTTGTCTTGAGAAAGTTTGGACATTAAAATCGCAGCTGTGCCATAGGTTCTAGAACCCCTCAGAAGTATTAATAACTATATTTAATTATGAAATTTATAATATTATTATATTAAGATATATTTTTAGAGCCATATTTAGGTCCAGTATATTTTATCAATGTGTAGATTTTATTTAAATAATATACAGTAGAGTTTCGTTATAGCGAAATGTCACTGTTCGGTATTGTGTACATATTGTAAATGGACCTATTTTCTGCACCTGGCGCGCAGGGATACATTCCTGTGCAAGTAGTTCCGGACCCCTCAAGAAACCAGTGGAACTCAAGATGGCGTGAGGGTAGGTAGTAGTTATGGAGTGTCCCGCATATCGTTAGTCGTTGGTAATGCGGATGTGCTATATTCAGAACATTTTGGTCCTCTGGTGCCGGATATATATCAAGTGACCGATGACTGATGAATTAACGTTTTCTCTCTTTCTCGTGTTAGCGTATGCAGCGTGTGTGCTATGCGTGTGTGCGAAGAAGCTACCATCACAAAATCCAATCCACTCGGTACCAGAACATCCCGTCTACGAAGATAATATTCCCTGTCCATCGCAACTAATCTGATTTTTGATTGTGAATTCAGTGTGTGCTGCGATGGATATTTTCTTTACGGTTGTATCGGCCACGTGGTGAGTAGGCCTAAACTGTTACGTTGTTAGGTTACAGCGGCTGCCGTGGAAGTTGGTAATTGCTGAAAAGTGTTTTGTTCATTATTTACCGTTATTATTGTGGAAGATAACCTAAATTTTATTTGGTTCTATCATTTTGTCTACGTGTCATAGTTGCCTTGTTATTTCTTGGTGTGACTACCTTAGATTGTTGGTTTCGTGTAAGTCTGCCTGTTGATTAATCAGTACTATGAATTTCAAGATTTTTTTGGTGAGATTAAACCTTGAGGGAAGCAAGTTAAAGCGCATTAGCGATAAGATTCGGGCGCTAACGTCATGTGCTGAGGTTACACTTGAAGTTGTTCATGATGTGAATGCTTTAGGTCTGCAACTCGATGCCCTAGAGGCGGCTGTCAACTGTCTTTGTAACCCCTTCCCGATGACTTTGATGAAGGTGTTCTTTCCACCAGACACGATGAATTTTTCACCTTGCTGTCTGATACTCGCCGCCTGGTATCGGCATTTCTCGCCAGACATGTAGTTGAGCAGCCCCCTCCATCTAACAATGGCCCAACTATTAATGTGAAGCTTCCCAAAATAAATTTACCTATCTTTTCGGGTCAATGGGAGGAATTGCAGATGTTTTCACAGTTGTACCAGGCATCTATCCATAGCAATAATTCCCTAGCAGATGTGGAAAAGTTTCAGTACCTAACTGGGTGTCTGAAGGGAGAAGCATTGCAGTTAATTAAGAATCTCCTAATCACTTCTGAGAACTATTCAGTGGCGTGGGAACTTCTAACTAACAGATACCAAAACCTCAGGAAATTGACAACTCACTACATTAACAGAATTCTCGATTTGCCTCCAGCCAACTCTGCTAATATGACATCTGTAAGGCATTTTGTTAACACTGTTCAGGAAAATGCACGTGCGTTGGAAGTTTTGGGTTATGACATCACAAAGGATAATCCTGTACTTGTCACTATTCTGTTTCGTAAGTTGGATGTGGAGATGTGCACAAAATTTGAAGGTTCTCGTGCCGGACAGAGTGATACAATGCCTGAGGTATCAGAATTGATGAAATTTCTTGAGAAGAGGGTGACCACGATGGATTGTGCAGGTGATGGTGTACCAAGGTCAAGTGTAGGCCATAGTAATCAGAGAACTACCCAGATCAAACAAAGTTATAACACTCAGGCTCATAAGTCTGTGTTTGTCTCTAGCTCTGAGCCCAAGGTATCTAAACCTTGTGTAGGATGTAGCGAAAACCATTCCATTTACAAATACCCTCAATTTCTAAATTCTTCTCCCACAGACAGACAAACTCTGGCACGAAAGAGAAAACTGTGTTTCAATTGCCTTGGTGGAGCCCATGTGTTATCAGCCTGTTCTTCAGCACAAAATTGCATTCAGTGTAAACAGAGACATCATACATTGTTGCATGTAGATGGTAGACCTAGGAGTGAGAATAAAAATCCCTTCTTGGAAGGAAGTGTTGATGCACCTGAACCATTCGTAGGGGTTTCATCAGCCCGCACTCATACTTCAGTTTTGTTATCCACTGCAGTGGTAACTGTTTTTGGGGCAGACAACAGACCGCATGTAATGCGC
>PNEQ01115853.1:0-15687 GCA_003012365.1 Medauroidea extradentata
CAGTGGCATGGAGGGACAACAATGTGGTGTATACACTATCTAATGAACATGGAGTGCAGCCGGTTCAGTTTGCTAACCGGTACAGTTCCAAGGAAAAGAAAAAAATACAAGTAACACAGCCAAATGTCATCCACAAGTATAACAAGTTCATGGGAGGGGTTGATTTGCTCGACAACAACATTTCTAATTACCGCATTGGCATCCGTGGAAAAAAATGGTACACACCAATTGCATTGTGGTTGTTTGATGTGTGCATGACTAACGCATGGATTCTTGCCAGAAGTAAGGGACTGACTCTAGATCAGCTGAGTTTTCGGTGACAGTGTGTTAGGGCATTGTTGGGGAAGTATGGGCAGGCAGCACTATGTCCAGGCCCAATGCGATATTGTGACCGAGCCTCCAAGCCTGCCCGGACATATCATGGTGGTCAGATCACGTCCACAGGCAACCGCCGTCGAACATGTGCACATTGCCGAAGAAATAAAACTCCAATAGCCTGCAGGAAATGTGATGTACCCCTGCACATTCACTGCTTTGAAAATTTTCACAATAAATAAGTACTTCTTGTTTGTATTCAAATAAGTACATTTATTTATTTTTTACTAAAACTGTACAGACTGCCCTGAAGCTATAGACTGAAATTTATGTTATGTTCGTTGTAACATGTATGTATATGTGTTTTTTGTTTTTATGTTTCTATAAGTTTACATTAATTTATATTTTATACATATTATAAACGCAATAAAATGAATTCCTTTATATTTTATTTCGTTTCAATATATCAAACCATCAAAAAAATTTCAAAACTCTCTTGTATATTTCATAATAATAAACATTTTGACAAACATTGTAGCAACATAAAATAATATTATTTTGCAGGTCTCAATAATGTAATTATAAGATTTGAAATTAATAAAAAATGTGAATTTTCTTATTAAGGAGCATTTCGATGCCCACCCATTATTTTATAAACCGTGTGTTGAATCAGAAATCTGACAACAAGGAAAGTTATAGAAACTGTTTTTAACTAATATATGTAAAATTAAACATAAATTTTGGAAAAAAAAGTTATGGTACTTAATGGGTTAAAATGTTATGCAATATGATTATGCATTGATTTTAAATGTAAGATTGGAGAACTATTTTTCATAAATATATATATATAATACATGAAATTTCTACATCATCTACATAAATAAAATGCAAAACAAAATCGGAAGAAATGTTAAACTTCTGGGAATAATTCTCTCCTACATAAACAATGGTTAATGTTTCATTTTTGTTCCAAAAGGTTAATGTGGCAGTTTGAGACCTTTTCACTCGATTCAGATAGCATTAATTCATGCAAGCGTAATTAAAATATGATAAAAATTTTTTTTCATAAATAAATTTCAAAAAGCGTAAATTCTTATTACTTGGTGATAAAATGCTGTTAACTATTACGTACATACAGAGTATGCCTGTGTTTGTACTGGCTCCGTTGTCTGGAGGATATATGAAGAAGTGGTGTGCTGCATGTGGGATGTCACTGCACACAGACAATAGCTTATATTTACAGGGAGTGGTTGCCTTCAGAGACGGAATGTATGTGCCTTTTTGAAAGGATGGCTGTAGATATTCTGGACCCCTTACCTACCACCAAACAGAGGATATCAACAGCTCCCTTTAACCCACGACTACTTTACCAAGTGGTCAGAATACCAACATCAAACCAAAAATCCTGTACGGTAGTTAATGCATTTGTAGGGCATATCTTCTCAATATTTGTGATGTTGCTGTAGGCATTTTTGCCTACTTAGCAACACACGTTCAGCTACACCTGTTTCATGTACACTCACAAATATATACAGAGTACAGTGTGATAGCCTAAGGGATAGGTAACCCAGTACTCAAGCTTTCAACATATGATTTTACTGGATTACAGACCAAGACACAATCTAAGCCAGTTTGCCAAATCTATTATTGAATAACTGTGGATAATAACACCCTAACTCACCTCTCTCACCAAAGATGTAGTTTATTAACCAACGGATCTTTGTGTAGAAATTGATGTACAGAACAGAAAATAGTATGTAATAGAGATGTGCTTTTCGGGCAATATTAAGCCTACTGGAACATAGCAAACAAAGTATGACAAGCTGTATTATTGTGGACATATGCCATTGCAATATCATGTCATCCTAGAAATATTAGAAAGAGACTAAGAAAGACAAACAACAAAATACGAAAAAAGAGAAAAGTTGAGTTGGCTGTAGTCAACACATTCATAAACCAAAACAACAGAACATGAAAGATTTCAAAAGGAATTAGTCAACAACAAATAAAGTTCAAAAACAATAATAATTTTTTATTTTTTATTTACTTACAAAAATATTAAAGTTCCTGCCAAACAGCCTTATTAGACCACAGCAAGTAGGCACTAAATTACAAAACAAAAAAGCACAAAACATAACAACACAAGACAGGTGATTAAACATATTAATTCCATGAGGAATAATAAACCAAGTGACATCAGCAGTAATAAGTTTATAGCGTAAGTAAATTATTTCATCAAATTAACTTACTGCGGCAGAGCATAAATCATTATAAAATATTTGCAACTTTGATCTACCTCTAACAGATTACGTCTAACTATGTTTGGAGACAAAATAATTTTTTATTAAAATAAAAAATGGATCAAATGATAAACAAATTTTGTTGACATGTTTAGTACAGTGTTCAATTAGGCTTCCAGATTTACCAGAACAGAAAATAAAGGAGTTTCTACTTTTGTAATTTGGAATTTTCAGGGATAATGACTTGTGGATCTCAGTATAATCAAATATTGCAAAAAAAAAAACACTTCAAAAGAAATAATGCATCCATAGCAACTCTTCTTCCTTTCAATGAATGCGTATTATCTTTATTTCGAACTTCATTGTAAATAAAACTTGTCTTATCTATGTAATATCTTTCATATATTATTTTAAAAACTTTAATCTGGATTTTTTCAAGGCGCTTAGAGTCTGTTTCCATAATGGAATTCGAAACAACAGAGCAATATTTAAGTTTAGATCTAACTAAAGAATAGAACAAACAAAGCAGAGAATCGCTATTAAGTAGCTTGTTTAGTAACGTGAGAAATTAGACCTACAGTTCTGGATACACTGTTAACTAACATATCAATGTGGTGATGGAATGAAATTTTGTATCAAACAATATTCCTAGATCGCGGACAGTTGTCACGCGGTTAATTATAATCTGTTTTATATGGTAGTTATAAATCAAAGAATGTGTCTTTCGAGTAAAAGTTATGCATTGTATTTTTGAAATATTAAGCTCCATTTCATTTCTAGAACACCAGCTGACAATATCGTCAATATCTACTTGTAATTTGAGGCAATCCGTTGCATCTTTGATCACTTAAAATATCTTAAGGTCATCAGCATAAAGTAAACAACTTGAATATTTTATACACTGCACAATATCATTAACAAAAAAATTAAACAATAAAGGAGATAAAGTGCCCCCTTGAGGAACTCCAGAAGCTATATAAAATTTAGAAGATAAAACATTTTCAATTTTAACTAGAAAGTTTTTTGACTGTAAGTAACTAGTGAACTAATTTACATAGTCCCTATATAAACCAAAAGCAGAAAGTTTATTTAGAAGTATAAAATGTTGACAAGTATTTAAGCTTTACTGAAATCAAAATATATAACATCATTCTGTAATCTGGAGATAGTATCCATACGGATTTTATTAATGAATTAAATAAATTAGTAGTTTGTTGTTCTTCCAGCCATGAAACCACGTTGTCTATCAGAGATGTGATTTTTTAAATGAAAGAAGAGGTGTTTGTGAATTATTTTTTCAAAAATCTTAGAAAAAGGGCTAAGTAATGTTATTTGCCTCTCGTTAGAAGAGTGACATTTATCACCCTTCTTAAATATGGGTATAACAATGGCAGTTTTCCAGAAATTAGGAAAAATTTATGTGGAAAGACTGGTATTAAATATATGAGCCAGTATATGAGCAAAAATAGCTGAACACCTTTTAATTATAAAGCTAGGGATCTTATAATAACACACAGACTTACTTGATTTTAAACACTTAATTGCTCAAAAAACCAAACTTGTGTCTACAAGAGGTGTAGATAGATGCAATTTAGATACATCATTGTCTGCCACTATTTTGCACTTATTTTTAGATTTCACAAACACGTTAGAGAAACTTTTGCCAAAATGATTAGCAAAAAGGGATGGTTCAGAGATAATTTTTCCATCTACATTTAGATTAAGGTTTTCTTTAAAACCATTTTTCATAAGTCTAACAAAGTTCCAAAATTTCTTTGAGTCAGATTTAAGTTTTTGGTTGACAGATCTGAGCCAACTCAGCTTATAAGTTTTTAGTCAGTAATCTAGCTATTACAATTCTTAGTACTGAGCACTATACACAATATTGGACAAGACTCTGCGTGGGTTAATATAAAACCAGGGTCTTACTACTGTGCTATCTCTCTCACTTGGAACCATGCCAACCACCACTCGACAGTAATCTAGCTATTACAATTCTTAGCACTGAGCACAATATACAATATTGAGAACATGTGCAATTACCTTATTCTTGAGGCACTAGAAAATTCCTGCAAAAAATAAGAAAAATATATTACTTTGATGTAAACATCCACAAAAACTAAGATGTCACACACACACAAAAGGAAAGGATATTCCACAATTAGACAGAAAAATTTGATAAAATGATTTCTTATATTAAAATATGAATTATATACATATTTATAGAATGAAATTTTCTGTAAGTACATAATCAGCCAAAATTATGTAAATTTTGCTACAAAAATAGGCCTACCAATTTTCAACACATCTACAGTATGTGACAGTTTTACAATATCTGCTTGGTTTTACAATTCAAACAATATTACTTGCAAAAAAAAGCATAAAAAGAAGCCCAACACCATGAGGAAAAGTCATGAATAAGGGCAACTAAGTAAAATGAAATTACAAGTCATGAAAAGACAGTTTCACAGCAGAATAATGTTTTACATCGACCTAGAAATTGGTGCAAGGTCTATCGATGCATAATACTATTAAATTATAGGGTCCTCTTGTTCAAACTATACAACTTAACAAAAAAGTAGCATGAAGACAAATTTTTTCTTGGAAAAAATTATACATAGCTGTACTACATAAACAGTAACTTAACCATATCTTAAATATGCAATAATTTCAAGTAATGAGACAACAACCCAACTAAACCTAATTATCCTTCAGTAGCCAAACTGCAGTGAATACAAGAACATTAAAAAAATTAATAAATGCATTATGTAAATTCATTATTATATAGGAGTGCAGAAAACATTCGGGACGTTCCATCACACACTACACAAGTGTAACATACTTGTTAGTTGCAACAGTTGTGCTTGAGAATACGTATACAGGATTTTACAAAAAAGGTACGGCCAAACTTTCAGGAAACATTCCACACACACAAAGAAATAAAATATGTGATATGGACATATGACCGGAAATGCTTAGTTACTACGGTGGAGCTCAATTACTTACATCTCGTTAAACGTCATCGTAAATAACACTTAGCACAGAAAATGTCCCAAATGCCCAATGGATTAGTTCTTTACAATGTACCTTACTTCCCAGGTAATGCTGGTACTGTCTGTTTCTGTGTGCTCACAGTCCATCATTTCATGTGAGTTGAAGAGACACAATGCAGTCACAATTACCTTCCGTCACATCGCCCACCTGGTGGTGATTCTAGGAAGTAACATACATTCTAACCAAACATTCCATTAGGTAATTGCAACAGTGTCTGCACGAAATGTTTTTTACGATGACATTTAAACGAGATGTAAGTAATTCAGCACTACCATGGTGACTAAGCGTTTCCGGACATATGTCCATATCACATATTTTCTTTCTTTGCGTACGTAATATTTCCTTAAAGTTTGGCCGTACCTTTTTGCAACCTGTATATCATTCAGGATATGTGAAACTATTACAAGCTGCTACGTTTTACTTCTGTCCATAAAAATTTGCAAGGTTTTGAAAAAAAAATTCAATCTACCAAAATTACTGGAAATGTTGTATTAAGGCAAACATGAAAATAAAATATATTTATCCTGCTACATAATAATAGTCAGAGAATATAAATCAAATTAATTGACAAGATCTCTACGCCTACAGTATCTGCTTCGACACACATCATCAAGCTCTTTTTTAATTCTACATCAAAGGGCACCGTAAAAAGACGTACTATGTACGTGTTCATAATAATACTTGGCTACAGAACAAGCATGCAGAACACAATACCACACATAAAATTACAAGTTAAAAAATAAAAAACAAGCGTTTTTTAAAATATCTTAAGGTAACATATATATATCGAAAAAATGCACAATAGTGTATTTTACATGTTTTTTTTTTTTTAATTTTTTTTTGGGGGGGGGGGGATTAATTTCAATCTGCCCAGGGTGCCAGGCACCTAAGCCCGGGGCCTGCTCTGGAGCTGTGTGTGGCAAACAGACATGTAAATGTGCACCCAATCTATCATTATGCATTTCAAGATCAATAGATTTTCTTGAACGTACCATTTTTGGATTGCTCAACATCTGATAGCTGACATTGTGTTAGGAGTAAATTTCTTGTATCACACTCGTGCAGTGGTTGCGTGCATGGTGCACATCTTATGTTCAAATTTGCCCCTCAGATTATTTGTGCGTTACGTAAGTTTAAGACGTCCACTCTGGCCCCGTTTGGATGTGCTGCTGTGCCAAGTCCCTCTCGGGAGGAAGCCTTGGAGAATTTGTTAAGTGACTATTATGATGTTGTTACCACACGCATTGGTAGGTGTGATGTCTTACCCTACAAATTTGCTGTAACTGATGATGTGCCGGTTAGAGTACCATTTTATTCTTACAATCCTCCCAATAGGTCAACGAGAAGATTTTTCTTGACCCTTTTCCAGCATCCACTGTAGATGCCGCGCTTCAGCACCTTGGAAAGTCTAGTGTATATTCGGTGATAGATCTCAATGCTAGTTTCCACCAGTGTCTTCTGCATCCTGATTGTCGGAAGTATACCACCTTTCGAATGCCCTGGGCACATTTTGAATTTAATTGCATTCCCATGGGGGCTAAGTTTGGGACGCAGGCTTTGTCACGTGTACTTGACCACGTACAGTCAGACCTTAAGTTTAAATGTGTCTATAATTACATAGACTATATCATTGTGTACAGCAGTACTTTTGAGGAGCACTTGGGACATCCGTGCCTGGTTTTGGCCTGGTTGCGCTTTGCGTTCTTACAGTCAACCCTGGAAAGGTCACATGGGCATTGTCGTCAGTAAAATTTTTGGGGTATGTTGTGTCCGAAGGGCGCTTAATTATGGACCATGAGCGAGTCCGTCCTGATTTTGAGTTCCCGCGCCCGAAGAGTGTCCGCGGGGTTTTACGTTTCCTGGGCTCCCGTTTCATTCATTTTTTGGAGCTTGCCGCACCGATAAATTCCCTGAAACGTAAGAATGTAGCCTTTGTGTGGGGCGAAGAACAGCTCAGTTTTGTTAAGCTGAAGACAGCCTTGGCTAATGCTCCGTCTTTGCATATGGCTGATTTCGATCTTAGGTTTGTGCTTCACGTGGATGCTTCCACTGTTGCACTCAGTGCAGCATTGAGCCAGTGGCGGGATGGCACGTTGTGTCCAGGTTTTGCCAGCCGTACGTTGTCCGATGGTGAGCGTCGGTTAAGCTCGTTTGAAAAGGAGGCCCTGGCATGCGTCTGGGGGATGGCCAAATCTGACTCCTTTCTAATTGGCATGGAATTCTAACTATATACTGACAACCAAGAAGTTTCGTGGTTGTTGGGGCATGCTAACGATTTTGGTAAATTAGGTCGATGGGCTTATCGCCTGATGCGATTCTGTTTTATTATCCAACATGTACCAGGGTCAGATAATGCCGCTGCCGATGAGCTGTCGCGCATGTATGATCCCGGCAAGTTTGTTGTCGAGCCTTCTAGACCTACATCCTTTGGAACCTTAAGCGCTGCCTTTACTACCTGCCAGAGTTTCTATGTGAGGCTTCAGGAAGCTCAGTTCTCTGATCGCCACAATCTAACGCGGAGATCACAAGTCCCTTAACTTGTTAAATACGGACTTTTGTACTACGTGGGACGCCGAGGGAGCGTAAAACGTTTGATGGTTCCTGAACGTTGTAGGGCTGAATTACTATCCAACTATCACGACTCTCTCTTTGGAGGTCATCAGGAACACCAGGATACGCCAAAGAAACTGTGCGAACACTTCTATTGGCCCACGGTGAATACGGATGTGCACCAATACGTCCGGCGATGAAACTTGTGTTTGCGTGCTAAACAGGCACAAAATTCTAGAGTTGGACTGTACACAGTGGATTTAGTTTCATACAGTTGGGAGACGGTGCATTGTGACATGTTTGGCCCTTTGGTTAGATCTACCAAGGGTAACTTGTACATTCTAATATTGTTGGATGTTTTCTCCAGTTTCATCATCTTTACAGCGTTAAGGTCTTTGAAGAGCAGAGAGAACACGAGTGTGTTGTCCGACCGGGTGTGGTCAGTGTTTGGACCTCCGGTAAATTTAGAAACGGACAATGCATTTTATTTCGAGTCAGTTCAGTTCCGTGACATGTGCTTTCGATGGGGCATGTTATGATTTACATCTAGTCCGTATTTCCCTTGTGGAATAGAGTCGAGTGGTTTAACAGGAATTTGAAGTGTACCTTGACTGCTCTTTACCACTCCCAGCAGACTTATTGGGATCAGGCTCTGGACCTAATAACTTAGGCTTTAATTCTGCAGTATCTGGAGTGACAGGACATAGTCCGGCTCGCATTGTTTTGGGGCGAGATTTTCTGCATCCATTGTGGAATGTATAGAATGTGCCGTCACCTGCCGTTCCTACGTCGTATGTCGCTAGAGAGCAACTGACCCCTGATGTGTTGGCATGTCTGTATGACGAGCGAGCGCACCTTCAGACTCGATACAATGCTGCCCGGGTTCCAGTCGATTATCAGGTTGGGCAGTCTGTCTAAGTCCTTTTGCCTCCCTTCTCGTCCTGACGATTGTGGTAGTAAGCTCCTCACCCGTTTTGTAGGTCCCTATGATGATGTTAAACTGCTTGGACCGAATGCCATGCTTTTGGCTGATCCAAACTCTGGGCGTATCATGCGGAAAGCACATGTGAGCCACTTGAAACGTGCAGTGGATAACCCTTGCAAGTTGTTGTTTTGCAGGTTAATAGAGATGTAAGAGGCGTCGCATCGATTCTTTGGTGCCAGCACACAGAAGAGGATTTTGGCTGCGGGGGGGGGGGCAGGGCCTGCTCCTCTGAATCCGCTTTCCCCGTTGTTATCCTTGGTTCCATACCCCTGTGTGTGTACTAGTAGTGAGGTGGAGTGTCGTATGTGTGTTTGTGTGTTTAGTGTTATGTGTTGTAATCTGTGTTTGTTAGTGGTAGTGTTGTGTTCGTTTGTTGCGACCGGTCATCTGTGTTCTGTGGTGTTAATTTGTGTTTTTCCTCCGGAGGTTATAAGATTAAGGATATAGAGGACATATTGTATACAGATGTGTTATGAATACGCTTATAATATAAGGTGAACCTAGGTATAAATTTATATGGATAGTGTTTTACTGAATTTTATATATAATGTGTTATTTATTTATGATTATATTTACCATATCTACATCGTACCTAATATATGTTGCATGCTGCATACTACATATTTTATTTATTTGCTGTGTGAGAATTTGTACTAATATGTACTGTCAATTTGATTTTTTGTGCAAATATTTGGTGAAATGTAAGGTGTGAAGAGTTACATTATCAAATTTTTGTATCATAATGGAAAGGGCATTTTACTATGAAGTCATTCAATTTAACCGTTCAGATATTGTGTAGTATTATATTGTAATTCCCTTTTTGGCTGTATTTTCAGGGGCTTTATGCTTTGTGCTTTTGATATTAACCATTTCAATCTTGTTGCATGTGCTCGGACTACTCTCTTCCAGCGTCTTTGAGACACGAGATGGTACCTACTCTTCACGAACCATGAAGGGGATTTTGATCTGGCGTAGAGGCTCGTAAACAGCTTTCATCCCGAAGACGTGTCCTTGCTTGACATATTCATGGACTTATCAGATTGTATCTTTGTGTGTGGCAACGGGCATAACCTAAGATCTCTGAGACCCGTTGCGTTATTTCGAGTAGGGAAGTTAAGCCGGGCTGGCTCACCTTCATCATGTTTCCTCAGGACTTGGTGATATTATATGTTCCTGACCTTATTGGTTTCTGAGAAGATTTTAACTGTGCACATACGAGCTCTCACCAATGAACTCGTTAGCCCCCCTCTTCTCTACTGACGTCATATGTTCGTTTATCTTCAGGCAGCCTCGGCCGTCTTCGTGCCTTCCCACCCCTAGTCTGTCCCGCCGACGCTTACCTCCGGGTAATCTGCCCCAGTTCCTCGGCCAGCATGGTTCTACTGATCAACATGTCACCGACGTGGCACCAGTGTCTTCTGGTATTTGTTTAGGTATGTTTTGATTTGATTATTAGTTTCACTTTATCCTTTAGCTTTCGCGTTATGTTTCTGCTTTCAGGTAATTATTCCGTTTTCCGTTATGTGGTGCCGTTCCAACTGCAAGGTGTTCGATGCCCCACTAAATTTTGCCATGTGATATGAATTATTTTTGCACCATTAAATTGTATGTGTTTAATGTCACGTAATTTGGATCGTCTTTCATAATTAAAGACACTATGCAATTTTGGTTGAGTAAATGTAGCTTTATTTACATTTCTGAGTTTATTTCAGTATTGCTAGAGACAATTTTACCTAGTCCACTAGTGAGATATTATGTCACCTTGTGGGTTCATGTATGGAGTAGGAGAAAGAAACTGTGTGCTTTGGCATGAGAAACTTGTTTCCCTTCCTAGATTCACAGCCGTCTGTATTGTGTATTCTACAATTGTGTCAGTGGTGTGAGACATGGGCACAAGTTGGAGGGAGTACGGAAAGTGCATCAGCACGTGTTGTAAAGATGAGCATCAATGAACGACGCTGTGAGTGGCAGCAATACAGCAACTATAGTGCATAGTGACAGAAAAGTTGAAAGGAGTACGGACAGTGCATCAGCACCTGTTATAGTAAAGATGAGCACCAATGATCGATGCTGAAGCAGCGGCAATACAGCAACTATAGTGCAGAGTGACAAAATAGTTGAAGAGGGATTAAAGACAGTGCATCAGCACGTGTTGGAAAGATGAGCATCTATGAACGAAGCTGTGAGTGGCAGCAGTACAGCAATTAGTGTGCAGAGTGGCAGAATAGTTGGAGGGAGTACGGACGGTGCATCAGCAAGTGTTGGAAAGAAGAGAATTAATGAACGACACTGAAGCGGCGGCAATACAGCAACTATAGTGCAGAGTGACAAAATAGTTGGAGGGATTAAGGACAGTGCATCAGCACGTGTTGGAAAGATGAGCATCTATGAACGAAGCTGTGAGTGGCAGAAATACAGCAATTAGTGTGCAGAGTGGCAGAATAGTTGGAGGGAGTACGGACAGTGCATCAGCAAGTGTTGGAAAGATGAGAATTAATGAACGACACTGAAACGGCGGCAATACAGCAACTATAGTGCAGAGTGACAAAATAGTTGGAATGAATAAGGACCGTGCAAAAGCACATGTTAGAAAGATGAGCATCAATGAACGAAGCTGTGAGTGGCAGCAGTACAGCAATAAGTGTGCAGAGTGGCAGAATAGTTGGAGGGAGTACGGACAGTGCATCTGCACATGTTGTAAAGATGAGTATCAATGAACGATGCTGAAGCGGCAGCAGTACAGCAACTAGTAAGCTGAGTGACAGAATAGTTTAATAGAGTACGGACAGTGCATCAGCACATGTTGTAAAGATGAGCACCAATGAACGACACTGTGAGTGGCAGAAATACAGCAACTATAGTGCAGAGTGGCATAATAGTTGAAGGGAATACGTACAGTGCATCAGCACGTGTTGGAAAGATGAGCATCAATGAACGTAGCTGTGAGTGGCGGCAGTACAGCAACTAGTGTGCTGAGTGACAGAATAGTTGGATAGAGTACGGACAGTGCATCAGCACATGTAGTAAAGATGAGCACCAATGAATGATGCTGTGAGTGGCGGCAGTACAGCAATTGTAGTGCAGAGTGGCATAAAAGTTGAAGGGAGTACTTATAGTGCATCAGCACGTGTCGGAAAGATGAGCATCAATGAACGACGCTGAAGCGGCGGCAGTACAGCAACTAGGGTGCAGAGAGGCAGAATAGTTGGAGAGAGTACATACAGTGCACCTTGTGTGTTGTAAAGATGAGCATCAATGAACGATGCTGTGAGTGGCGGCAGTCCAGCAACTAGTGTGCAGAGTGACAGAATAGTTGGAGAGAGCACGGACAGTGCATTAGCATGTGTTGGAAAGATGTGCATAAATGAACGTAGCTGTGAGTGGTGGCAGTACAGCAACTAGTGTGCAGAGTGACAGAATAATTGGATAGAGTACGGACAGTGCAACAGTACGTGTTGTAAAGATGAGCATCAATGAACGACTCTGCGAGCGGCTGTAGTACAGCAACTATAGTACAGAGTGGCAGAATAGTTGGATAGAGAAAGTACAGTGCATCTTGCGTGTTGTAAAGATGAGCATCAATGAACGTAGCTGTGAGTGGTGGCAGTACAGCAACTAGTGTGCAGAGTGACAGAATAGTTGGAAAGAGTACGGACAGTGCATCAATACGTGTTGTAAAGATGAGCATCAATGAACGATATTGCGAGTGGCGGTAGTACAGCAACTATAGTACAGAGTGGCAGAATAGTTGGATAGAGTACGGATCGTGCATCAGCACATGTTGTAAAGATGAGCACCAATGAATGACGCTGTTGAGTGGAAGAAATATAGCAACTACGGTGCAGTGAGTCATAATAGTTGAAGGGAGTACGTACAATGCATCAGCACGTGTTGTAAAGATGAGCATCAATGAACGACACTGAAGCGGCGGCAGTCCAGCAACTAGGGTGCAGAGTGACCGAATAGTTGAATAGAGTACGGACAGTGCATCAGTACGTGTTGTAAAGATGAGCACTAATGAACGACGCTGCGAGTAGTGGCTGTACAGCAACTATAGTGCAGAGTGGTAGAATAGTTGGAGGGAGTATGGACAGTGCGTTAGCACGTGTTGGAAAGATGAGCAGGTTTAACTAGCAGGATTGACTATGGTTAGAATTAATGATAAAATATTGAAAGAGACATTAAAAGAGATGAATGACTTATTTTTGTGACAGAGATCGACTGATAATAACCATTTATGTAGCATATAAATATGTAGTGGCTGTTATAAGTAATCAGTGCATAAGATTTTAAAAGGTTTGTTGCAATGGGAGTTTACAGTAAGAATGTACGTATTGGTTTGTGGTCATACACTCGGATAAATTCATGGAAAACTAACACAGCACTGAAATTTCCCATCACCAAATTTCTTATAAATGTGTGTTCTGTCTGTTCTTAATTGTATGTGTACGTTACTGAAATAGATAGCACACATCTTAAACAGGAAAGAAACTATACAGTTTCAACATAACAAAATAATTTATTAATGCACACCCTCCATGTGGCTTTATTTCGTGTCGTTTCTAATACACACTACAACAAATATGGAACATATTAAACAATTTACTATATGATTCACATGAAATAATTTGCAATGGACAACTTTATTTTATACATGTAAACTACACCCTGAATTACATCCACACAAGTCCATGAAAATAATCACGCGTCTCCGTTGAGATGCCTCCAGAAAATAAATTTCTATCACCATTCCGGCCGCCTGCAAGGTGCGACGGTGCTGTATATACACACACTCACACTTTACTCTAGGATAAATGTTGCCTTGAATATTCTCAGTACCGTAATAACATCACAAAGGCAACGGATTCTGGTCACGGATAAAGTTACCAGACGCCCAGCAAAATAATATCCGCTTTGTGTTTTTTTTTTTTTTCGTCTGCCTGGATTTTTTTTGATGCTCAAAAATGTCCTGCGTTGTAACAAGATGAGACATTACTTGCATAAACATTTTCTGTTAGTTCACAACTATATACCAAATTAATTGTCATGAAGCTGCAAATAAAAAAAAAAACCAACAAGCCCGCACGCACCTACCCGCACACACACATACGCAAGCATGCATGCACCCACGCACACACACAGGCACATACACACACGCAAGCACGCACACACACACACAGAGCTGCTCGTCACATCATGATACATGTGTTGTGTGAACTTCGCTATTTACGTAACCATATTGTGTTGTATTCTTTGATATATTACATTCATACATAGTTATATGTATGTGTTCATCAACATTAAAAATAGGTATTAGGCCTATATGAAAATACGTGTTTGTTAGTATTAAAATTGGTTATTCATATGAAAATAGCACACCATAATTAATTTGTAGTTTAGAAATATTTTCCCTGTCATTCTTGTTAGTGAAATTACCTCTTTTACAAGATTTAACATTGTCCTTGTACGTTCTCAGTGTCCGGTAACCCTAGTCGCAAAGACTCATCACTCCCAGTGCTACTGCCACCAGACATTTTGTTGCTATTCATTTCCTATCTTCAAAAATTCACACACTCCAAATGTCGTTAACATATGAACTTGGTACATAGAACCATTATCTCTTTGTTAGCTAATATTTCTATCATTGCTAGTGCATAATTTTGTGTGTTGCTAGTAAACTGTTTTACTCACTGTATGTATACAATTCTGTATTGTTCTCAACATTTATGTATTTGTAAGCCTTTGGATACACACAAAACATGTCCTAGATGTCAAGAACTACAAAGCTACAAAATGCAAACTATGCTTATACAAAACGCACAAAATTTTAAGGTAGGCCTGGACTTAACTACATATTGTGTGATACCCGTGGTCTCAAAATTTCTTGCATATTTTATCAGTTGCTAAATTCTTGGAGAGCATGTATGTAGTTGTAAGCAGTTATCAAATTGATAATAATACTTTTCCTACATGACTCAATTACTGCCCTAGCTGTTACATATTTTGTGAAATTATTAGACCTTTATTGATATGCCTGCACATAACTTATTGTTCTACGTGTCTGAACATCATTATTAACGTAATTATTACTATTGAGCCATTCCATAACATAGTGAGCCTGAGCAAAAATTTAAAAAGTAGAACTAAAGTTACTTATTTTCTGTAAAAATTATAGAAAAAGTATTGACACATAAATTTGTACAGGTTTTTTTTTTTCATTGTCAATAAAATTGTGACAGTCCTTTTAAATTTAGTGATTGACAGTTGTCCAGTAAGAGTAACTTTGTGTCATAAATTGGTACCACTGTTCTGGCTTCATTGTTTACATGATTATTACCATTGTTCCACGATGTACATATAATGGTGTGCCCGTGCGCATTTTATCTCTTTCTCACTCTAATCTTGTGACGTCACTCCGTACCCAGATAGCTCGGAATGGCCATTTAAATGTATACAAATCCGTGCTTCTTTTCACGTCAACGGCGATTTTTAAAGAAACTACGAGGTGCAAGCTGATCGGATCACTCTGGAAATAAACTTGAA
>PNEQ01115854.1:0-15688 GCA_003012365.1 Medauroidea extradentata
AGAAAACGTGGCAAGAAATTGAATATCGCCTTGATGTTCTACGGGCCACCAACGGTGCACATGTAGAAGTTGCCTAATATGGCAAAAAAACTTTATGAGTTGCACATAATGTTCGTCCAAACCGCAGTTTGCTAGCATTTGTAGTTTTCTAGTTATGAATTTTTGTAATGAGGGAAAGACTTTATGGACACCCTGTATAACCAAATAAAAGTATCCGTGGTAAAAAAAAAGTTTAACCATAGTACACTCACATAAAATATTTCGTTCATGGCCGTGCTAACTCACAAAAATGTTTACAAGGTCACAATATTAGCGATGCACAAATTTTCTAGTATAAACCGCCGTAATTTCATCCAAACGAATACCCTACCTTGGATCTGCACTTTCGTCACGTTAAATTCGGAATCGCAGGCTACACTAACAGCTGAAAATGATGTTTCCTCACGTTTTAGCCATTTTAATTCGTGTTCCCACTCTTCGCGATATCGGCACAATATTTTTCTTTACTTGACGGAAAAAAGGTTTCACCGCTGTTAAGATGTTGTTGGTTCGAAATTAAATTATTTCAGACCAAATTATCTCGCATAAATATTTACAATAAATAAACCCTGGTTTAAATGCAAAATTTTCCATATGATCTCGGCAAACTGTGCTAGATGATATTTTACTCAGTAATTTATTTTCCATTGACCTTCAGCCTTGTCTCTTTGGTAACATATGGGTAATTGATGGGGAAGGGGGTGTATTGGGTTGTAAGACAAAGGTGAGTCTATGTTGATTCGCTATGTAGCTCAGTTTTCAATTAAAATATACACAAAGGAATTATGTTCAAAATATTCTTGTCAGCGTTCAGGATCAGTCAACTTAAAATACAGTACACCTCCCTGCATTGTGATAACAAACCCATTAATTTCAGTACCGGAAATATATAAAACATTTTAATAGTAATGTGACACTTTGGTTAGTTATTGTCGATAATACACAAGTCTGCTCTCTGGTGGTAACCCAGTGAATCCGCGTGTACAGAGTCTTCCCAATATTGTGAAGCTCGCAACGTGGTTTATCACGATATTAAGTTTATCACGATATATGCTCAGTTTATCTTATATAGTGTGTATAGTTCACAGCACCGCTTGTTTGTATACGCGCACTTATCAACAGAGAAGAAGTCTCTTATAGCCTTCTGATTGCATTGTAAAGATTGCCTCATTGCTTCAACGTTTTATTTTTACATAATTATATTCGATAACATCTTACTGTATTGTTCTTTTCAACTAGTATTTTAAACAAATGTTACAATGATAGATTAAGTAATCATAACACAAAATTTCATTACTTATTTTAATTTATTTAAATTCTTATATAAAATGTTTAAATATAAAAAAATGTAAGATTAAGTCAATTAACTTCTCTTTTACTTGAGGTGCACAAACTACAGTCGCTTTAACTTAAGATAACCAAACACCGTAACTACAAGGCAATATATTTTAACATTTTGATACGTGTAAATAGACATAACAAAAAAAAAACATTTATCCACTAAAATTTTAGAGAGTATCTATTCCGTCAATACTGTTGTTAATTGGCTAATTTTCTAGTTATGTGTCTGACTTAAGTTTGTTCTAAAGTGTTTACAAAAATCTTTTCAAGCTACAAATTCCTATAATGGGAATTGGTTTAGCAAAATACTTATTTTAAAAATTTTGTAACATATTTTATAGAAAAGTTTTCATTTCAATTAAATGCCTCCATTTGACGTAATTAAGACAAATTCGGTAGGCGACTAACAAACGTCACACGTTCGCATGTATCGATAATTATATTTGCTCATGGATCTATTATTTAGCATTGATTATCTCCTGCGGCCTTGTAATCTCACCGAAGATTCTTGTGACCCACGTTGAATTTCACCTAAATCCTAGTGGAATCTCGTGAGTGTGAGTTTACCACGAAATCCTAAACATGGTCTTATTTTATTTCCATTATAAAAAACTGTTTAGTGTTTGCACCTCTGTATCTGGCATCAAAAGTTACAAGAACATAAAATAGGGTCTGTAACTCAGTGACAAACTTTATTTTATTCCAGCCTCAGACACTTCTGAGAATGTTGAAAGCTATGTATAAACTGTATTTATTTACATTCCCGTGTTTTAATTAATAAGTGGCAGTACGATACATTTCTGAATATAAAAATTAAGCCTGGCATTGAACGTGATAAAAGTATGTATCATTTGTTAACAGACGCTATTATAATTACACGGATACTTTGTTACTTAACTGCCAACAGCATCACTGCGGTGTTGGGCATGGCCATGGCTTCATTGGGAATCAATGTTTAAAAAAATATATTTTAATGGATCCATTTTAAAAGACATCTCTTTAAGGAGGCGCTTGACAGGAAACTTTAACTGTATTAAACTTATTTATTTTTTCACGAGATATGGTTTGATTTGTTGATATACGTTGTAACTATATTATGCTGCAATTAAAATATTTAACTTCCATAATTTTTTATATTGTCGTATCGAAGTTCACGATTTTATGATTCAAAGGAAAACCAACTGTCCTACCGAACTGAAAAAAAAAAAAATCACAGTGAACAATAGACTACAAGATCTTCTATGTAAAACAAAAATTAAAGTAATTTAATATATTGTAAAAATTCTTGTATTTTATAAGTTTTAGTTTAAAATTTTAAAATTATTTCAAATTTTTAAATTAATTTTGTTGTAATATACGAGACGCTGTAGTCTATAATATCGTTATTCAATGTGAATTTTTTCAGTTATCTAAGTCAGTAGATTTTCCTTTGAATCATAAAACCTTTTAATGCAGATTTTGACTTCGATGTGTAACTAAACAAACTATGTCTCGTACAAATGTAAAAATGTTTAAAAGAATAACAATTTTCGGTCAAGCGACCACTGAAACAAGAGGTTTTAAGTGTAATTTCGTAAAGAAAACTGTTGTCACAACTAACAATTACTAATGATTTTTTCTCATTTAAAAATCAATTTCTAAGGTGTAAGTTAAAAATTTATGCTTGTCAACAGAAATGAAAGAATAAATTTTGTTTCGACAAATGTTATAGAAATATATTAACATTTTTTGCTGGAAAGCAATAATTTAAATAATGGTCTATTACGAATTAATTTGCTTGAACACTGATTCTGTATTTAAATTCGGTGTGCCTACAAGCCTTTACAGACATTGCCCTTAATTAATTGGTACGTTAGTGAGAGCAGCTTACCAGAGAGGAAGTGAGGATGGTTGTACCAGACAATATCACCACACTGAAGACTACAGTAGCGCTCTGTGACAAGTTATCTGCGTGCTTACACAACTTACTCTTATATAACCAGCCTACAAGGGTGAACTTTGTGCTGACTGACCAAGTGGCTACTGCGCAGTGTTACTCCTTCCACTCTACGAGTGTGTTGTAACACACAGAGTTAACTAGAAGAGCAAGTGACTCTCTTTATTACAACGTAATGAAGGCTTCGGTTGTTGGGAGCCTAGAATATAGCATGTAGAAAATGCTAACAGATGGATTTGTATAACATTACTCGTCTGTCAAATTTGTCGGTAATATTTTCAGTTCACTATGAGTATGTGTTGTATTAATACATTGGCTTATACATAGCAGGCAGAACTGTATTTATATATCTCTCATAACTAATACATTAAATATATAACTCCTAAGATAAGAACTTTTGTTTAAAACTGATC
Organism: Medauroidea extradentata; assembly: GCA_003012365.1. Classification (NCBI taxonomy): domain Eukaryota; kingdom Metazoa; phylum Arthropoda; class Insecta; order Phasmatodea; family Phasmatidae; genus Medauroidea; species Medauroidea extradentata. The sequence continues at coordinate 3,730 of PNEQ01115854.1, forward strand.
GGTGGATAAATACACACGGAATGTGCCAAATATTTTAACAGTCGCATTGAAAAACATATCTTGGATGAGAGAAAGCTATTTAAAGTTAGATGAATTTGTTAATCTCTATATGTTTATCAACTTTGATCAAATTCTGTGGTCCCCACACACTCACACACATAGCACACAGTACACAAATGAATACACACATGAGCGTGAATACACAGACACACTGTGACACACAGACAAGATGGTTGCATCTTAGGTCTGTTAGTCTCTGAACAATTATGATAAAAAAAAGTCGACTGTGTGTAATATTATGCCTTTAAGAGCAGAAAGTAGTTCAAGTTAGCCCTGTTTCATCATAATCTTTCAAACGTAGCTTTAAGTAAATTTTTGACACTAAGCAAGATGTAATATAGTTAACTTTTTGTTTATTTTTTTCGGTTGATTTTAAGCTTTTATTTGTTAAGTTTTTTATTTGTTAAGTTCTTTATTTGCTAAGTTTTTGCTGAGAATTCAAACATATTTAAAAAGTAATTTTATTCATTTTCAGATAAATAGGCTGGAAACCAAATTTTAATAACTTTAGTTTGGAACTTCACTGTGTCTAATTTACCAACTAAGATTTTAGTTTGGCACGAATATCAGGCAAAATAGCAACTTTTTGTGGGATTTTTTTAAGTTATGTATAAATATGTAAAAAAGTTAACGTATGTTTATAGTCTTAATTTTTGAATTTATCTTATCATTGTCGGGTATATTTTAATCAGTTTTTTAAACTTTCTGACCTTTTTACGGTACAAAGGGAAGTTTTATTTTAGCAGTGTTTTCATGGCAATTTTTGTGATTTATGTAGTGCCTGTGTGATAGATTTTCAATGTATCATTTTTTGGCGAATTTAGTTGTACTAAATATATTCTTGTAATTTGTACATTAACAGACCGCTTGTGTGAAACAATTATTAACCAGAATGACAGGCAGAACAGACTATCATAACACAATCGTATACGTAGCGGCAACGAGTGTTTCATGCATCATAGCAATTAAATAGTATTTACTGCAAAAATATTCTAAACACTTGGCTTTCCTACCTGCAACAAATAGTGTTAAGCATAATGATAAAAAAGACAGATTTTACACTTATAATATAATGTGAGACATTTACGATAGAAAGAGATAAATGCGGATGAACAGTTGGATAACAAATTACATCATGCAGAATATACGAAGGAGCAATAGCGGCTCGTGGGTTGTTGCCAGGTAGGGCTGCAGTTGCCAAGAGCTGTATAGGGTTCACTCTACAGCCACTGACACGCTGATGTGCAGGTGCCCCTTGCTACTGAGTGGTCACAACATATATAGTAGCCGGCAAATATTTCATGGTAGTTGGTCTACGGTGCGTTCATCAAGAGTGTACAGTTCCGACTATCTGCAGCCCCAACTGGCAACAACCCACGAGCCGCCACTGTGAACGAGTCATTATTTTGTCTATTCTCTGAGATCGATCGGTATTTAGTGTGGGGAATTAATGATACACCTGACCGCGGTCTGTATACCATCTTGTGACAATACAAACACTTATTGCATGCTCTATGTGCCGTTTGTCACTGCTGATGTTTTCTAAACAATATACACACTTCCGGACCATAGCTAATAGATAGAGACATGAAAATTTCCCGTTTTCATATAGGCGCAAGCTAGAATCGAAGCAACTATAGGTCTGTATCACGTTCACAATTGGCCGTTGACATACTCCTCACTTTCACGAAGTAGCTAAGCCAATAATAAAACTGTAACTGAATACAGGCCCATTTCACTTTGTCAGCGACCAGCTAATAATTAGCTGCACGATTTCACACATATTCTTATAGGCTAACCTAGAGCTCAGCGAACCCGCGAATTTCTCCGGACTCTGCTAATAGCGGGCTATTTCCGTCTGTGGCGTGTTGGTGATGACGTAACTCAGCTCTGGTCTCTTCACTTTCCAAGTTGTAGTACAATGATAATTAGCGCCGTTGTGGCGGAAATATGTTTCACCATTTAATTTCACGGCCTCATGTGCACATCTGTAGCTCTGCTGCATGGTCAGTGAATGTATATCTTAACTCTCACTTGCTGTAGAATCCTAGACGCTAATTAAAGAAATATTGTGTCACAATATGCTTATTCTGTGTGTTTTGCTTAGCGATATGACATCCATAAATTATGTATGTTGAATGGCTTGTCCCAGTAACCATATCACTGCACGTTGTCTCACATGCGGAAACAGTTTAAGCATGTTCACATGGCAAAAAATTCATAATTTCATATTTGTACGACATTGTATTCGTTTTATAGACTTTACTTGGGATTACATTTCCCAATTTGTAAAACTTTCTTAGCTCTCTTAGTCTTCCCATAGCGGCATGTCAAACTCAAAATTTCCATGGTACGGGAACATAGGAATAAGAAAATCCAATTGTCTAACTCTAGTGAAATAATTTACACTGAAATTATATATGATGGGCAATATTCTAAAATATTTAATAATACACAACAAAGTCCTTTTGTGGTTTTTATAAATTGCCATAAATGAAGTAAATTTTCTTCATTTTCATAATATTTTTACAGGGACAAAGGAATTTCATTGTGTGTTTTTAAGTATTTTAGCATAGTGCCCTTTATATATCATTTCAGTGTGAATTACTTCATTTGAGTAAGTACTTGGTTTTTGTTACTGCCATGTTCCCGTAACTTGCAAACTCTGACTTTGACATGCCGCTATGAGAAAACAAATGAGAGCTAAAAAAATTTAACCGGTAGGAAATGTAGTCACAAGCAATATCTATAAAGCTAACACTATGTCATGCACTTGTAAAATTATACATTTTTGCAACGTGAACACCTTAAAGCGGATATTCACTATGTCTTCGTCTACTACGTCCAACACTGGCCGACACATTATTGAGGCTATTCTTGTTTTCGTCAATTTTCATCATGGCTGTGTGGCCGTGCATGCCATAACTATACGGTACGCCGTGTGTCTTCCACAACACATACATTCGTCGTTTCTGGCGATCCCTATTTTCTTTATTTTATACGCCATGCTGCTGATGTCATTATATAATTCGTATAATGTCACCCTCATTAACGAGGCTATATTGTTATCTGCCATTGTCTGAAATAATTGCACAGCATTAATATTTGTTCTAGGTAGACGGAGGGGAACATTTTGACATATTTTTCCTAAGCAATACAAGATACAAATTCCTAGAAGTCGTGGTTACCTCCACTTGGATATCGCCTATTAACTGTCGTGTTTCTTTACAAACAAGGCAATATTGATCCGGCAGTTTGCCTTAGTGATCAAACACCAGGGTACCCAATTTTTAAATGATTTCACTAGATAAATGTTCTACTTGATAACGAGTGTCGGAATGTTGAAAAACCTATTTTTAAAATGAGCAGAGTTATAATCGAAAAAAGTGTATTCGATTCCGATAGTAAGATGTGGTATTATTGCAGTTTGTGTGACGTCGCTGCTGAGCAGCCATGCAGTGGGTAGTGTGATTAACACAAAAATATTAATAGTGGAACATATATGGTAAAGTGTTATTAGAATATTTAATGTTCTATTTAGGTAAGAGCCAAAAATGTATAGAATGCGTTGCTTATATTTGAAAACCGAAGTTATATTCGTTAGTAAAACATCTACATTTTCTTACTTACCAAAGGTATAATCTCAGTACTTTATACATGCCAATTAAACAATAGATTTTATAATTAAGTCGCTTCAACTTTTAATTTCTCACAAGAGTATATTTCTAGCTTGGCTTGTCCAATTTCTTAAACACATGACTTCAGAGGTTGACGTTTTCTATAAATTAAAGTTAAATTTTTACAGAACAATGCTGGAAATCGTTTCTAAACCTATTGAAGTATCAAGCTTTTTAAGTTTTATTGCACCATACACATGTAGATTTGCTATTCGAAACCTTTCTTAAGTCATTTTTATAATTTATATAATTTTATAGCTAATTAGCTTTCCTTTCATAAATCCGACTTTGCGTACTGTGTTCGAAGTAACAAATTACTGTAGACTAGCATTTGAATAAGTGATTTAATATGAAACCACAACGTAGCAACCATTTCCTTATTTCAACAACAACGAACCAATAAACAAGACCAATATCTCTATCGGAATTAACATTCCGCCACCTACTCGGCGGGCGGGTTTATTTAGCCCGCTATCGATTGTTCAAAAATAGCTATTTTTTATTCCGATACCGGAATGACATTATTCCTCTAGCGAAATCATTTCTACAGTTTCAAAAATTGGGCCCTGACAATTCAAAGTGCTGGTTGTGTTATCCGTAGAATCGCAAATAACTCTGCTGCTTTTGTTTTATGTCATAGAGCGCCAACCCTCCGACGCTTGCAGGGAGTGTTGGCTGTCGTCTCGTTACGCCAAATACATAGTATTTCCATAGAAACCATCCAACATACATAGTGATCTGAGTGTGGAGACTTTCAGGGAGCGGTACAATGGAAGCCGTAAACGATAGTTTTACCAGAACAATTATATTGACGACATGCGCGCGTTGCAGTAACACCAGGTTCCTAGTTCCAAATTCCACCGTACACTCTCGGCATCTCGAGGTAACATCTCTCCAGTTTGTGTGTACCATATCTATATTCATCTTGTGAATATTATTCCAAGTATTTTCTGATGTTTGACTGTAAGAAACGGATACTTTCCGGGCTCCAACCGGATATCTCCATATAGCGTGAGTAACGTGCTCTTGGAATGATGAAATTTAATATTAGAACAGCTCTGATATAGCGTGACAAAGTTTAAAATGTTCCGATCGAACAACTGAAGCCGCGCCGTTTGCATAAGACGCGACGAACAACAGATCTCTGGTGATGTTCTGAGCTGCCATTCTATTTGTCAAAAGTCTGTTAAATGTCTCTAGTCTGACCATGAACAATACCATTGCCAAGGGACACCCTTGCCGGGAAGATCTGTTGATATGGATAGGTTGTGAAAAAATATGTCCATTTAGTAGTATCGTATAAGTGTAATTCCAGTGAATCACATTTTAATCTCGGTTATAATGTTATCAGGAAATTGGAGGTGACAAATAACTGATGCCATATAGCCATGATTGTTCCGACAAAAGGGTTTGTCAGGGTCTATGTGAAGTATAGTCATGTTATGAGTTTATGTATAGTTGCGTTAATATATTTGTTTTCTAGCGCTGTTAGACCTTGTAGTATCACACATTGTAACACACTTATCAAGCGATTGGATAACACCGTCATGATCAGTTTTTAATCAGCATTGAGCAACGTTATTGGTCTATAGTCCATCACCGAGAAGGGTGTACGATGTTTTGACACCAAAACAACAATAACTCACCTTGTGAGGAAGACAGTTCTTTATCCGTGAATACTTGCTGCATCATGTCACCGAGGTCACTTCCTACAATATCCTAGTATTTAACGTAAAATTCATAAGGGAGGCCGTTGAGGCCTGGGCAACTAATTTTGAGGGAGATTTTTAAGCACCTCTAAAATTACCGAATAAGTTATGTTTGGGCACAACCGGTCCGGGTCTTCCATGGCCTAAAGTTGTTGAACAGTTTGCCAATATGTCCGAGAACTTCTCGCATTGCACTCGGTCAGGAATGTACAGTTGTGCGTAATAGTCAATGAAGGTGCATGTTGGTTGCTATGTACGTTACCATGAATGTCTCGTATGTGTGCGATTACCAGCCGGCGTTGAAGATTGCTCGTTTTAACTGACACATAGAGGCTGAACGGTCCTTGTGATGCTGTAGTTACACTGCGTGCCAGCTTAAATGGCGAGTGGCAGCTTCTGAGTGAAGGGCGCTTTCAATGAATTCAAGCAGCAGGCCACACCAAAAACACCTAGTAGCCTATAACTACCTGAATTAAATCGACTTATGTAATATTATATGCAAAACATTCCAACTCGTCACCCGCCAACTTACATGTCGTTTGCTGTACGTCACGCATTAAGGATATTGGCGCCGCTGAGTTGACGAATACAAGCGTCCAGAATATTCCTTTCAATTTTTAGAATTCTTTGTAACGTCCGATCAATTCTGATACAATTTTGCCAATCGTTTAAAATGGCCTAGCAAAAATATATTGTTGCGTTTCACTGCACAGCAATCCTACGTGAACGTTCCTGGAGAAATCTCAGTATATTCGGTTTAACAAAATAGTCCCACCAACTCTCTCGCTCTCTCTCTCTCTCTCTCTCTCTCTCTCTCTATATATATATATATATATATATATATATATATATATATATATATATATTTGTGTGTGTGTGTAGAGTTCCTTCCGTGGAACCCACGCACACCAGGCTACAGCTTATTAAGCTATAATTAGAGGCACGATTATTTCGCGTATTCATCTGGTAGCAACCTAGACCTCTCAGTCCTGTATACGAACTAGGCATTGCCGATTGTTCATTGGCTTCTAATCGTACATGAAGGCACCACGTGATTTCACCACGAGTTAGTTCCTTAATTATTACTGGTTTGCAGTCGTCAAATGTGTATCAAAACAAGTGTTGTCATATCACAGTGATGACAGAGAAGTATACGTTGTTGACGGTCAACCTGACATAGAATCAATACGCGAAATACTCGTGCCTCTAGCTATAATGTCTTCATCAGACAACAACGCTGTATTAAGTTTACAATATTCCTTGCTGCGAAGCCATATTTATATGAATTCGCGATACGTTATTTGCACCATGTGGTGGTGACTAACTGCAACTGGTAGTGCAGTGAAATACATCACGTCGTTGTTGCAGTCGGAGTGTACATATAATATATATAAACGTGTTATAGTATTAACGGCCAGGCCGCAGAGCAAGGAAGCAGATGAAGAGATGACACTGCTACGATAAATGGCCATACTTATTTTACATGTGTTCTTGGTGGGAAAATGTACAATATCGTTCCAATTAAATATCAACTTTACAACCTCAACAGCCAAAATCACCGAACATTTTAAATACAGATAATTATATTAAATGTAATATTGTACTATGTAGAAATGTAGCATATAGTACTTAAATCTCCACATACAGCTCAATCCCTTTATTTTTTCTTTTATTCCAACAATTTCACATGGCAAACATAGGTATTAGCACTAACAAAAACAATTTTAACGTCATATGTTTATATTATACCCCCCATTACATTTCTATCATACGTCATATTGCGGTATCAAATGGCTAATATTTTGAACCGAAATAATCTGAAAAGCTAACACAACCAAGTTTTCAAGTTCAGACAGTAAGGTTGTTTAGTCAGGTTATGTCGTGTATTCAGAAACTTTTGCATGTAGCGAAACCTTGCCACGATACAGAACTCTATTGCATAACATGACATACTGCAGATTTCCGAAGCTATTCTGCAGCACCCAACATATTTCATGTCTACTCTGTTTGGAAGAAGTCCAATTAGATCTGCAGTGATGTCTCGTGTTTAACCTCCGAGTGCAAGTTCAGGGTGTCACTTATGCCACACCAGTTGGAAGATATTACAGAAAACATGACCGTGAAATTATGTCTTTCGTATTTCAAATTTTGTAATCTCGCAACAAGTGTTATATTTCTATGTTTATACTTCACAGCATGTAAACATAGCAGATGTTTTACTGCACGGTCACTCTACGGTAAACTATCACATTTTCAAATTCCATATACACAATTTGTATTTCTATAATGTTAGAATACAATTTTTAAGAGTCGCTGTACAAAGATAACTTTAAACTTAGCAACGCACTAGAAATTGTGCATAATTTCAGTATGTACAGTTGTGATAGAGAATATACATTTTGTAGAACCCTCTGTTCTGGTGAATATGTGCTATAAAATAAGCATATACCTTAAAGATAAAATGCCCGCTACTAAAACACATGTGTGTGCATTTAGTTGACACACACACAAATACGGTATTTTAACTTATGGTCATAACCTAACAAAAAAAAATCTGTATGCAAAGTGAAAGTTTACGTGGAATAAAATTAACAAGATCCAACAATAAAATAAAAACACACAAATATAGCACATTCGTTTGTTGCAAATACGTCTTGTATTAGGATCAGAACATAATTATACGTTCATTGGTTTCGCAAGCTAAAAACCTAAAATCTAATATATTTCCTGGGATGGGGAGAGATAAATTACACATAAATATATTATGCTTTACAAAAAATTTATATTGATTTTTTTTTGTTTAGTAACATTGTAATGAAAAAAAACTACAATGCTATATTTCAGGCCTACGACATAGATAGTTTAAGAGCGTGACAAAGGAGTTAAAAGTGTAATAAGACTGTTTTGTTATTCGCACTGGAGCAAAATATTTTTATATAATGCTTATTAAGTATAACAGTAATTATCTTAAATAGTGAATTTACCATTTTATTACTAGTTGCCCCAGTGCCACTCTCACGAGACTCGAACACCACTATACTCTCTCATTACAAGGAACCTCGCGTTATCGCGTGTAACCGTATACTAGACTGCAAGTTACTATATTCTCGACAGTTTTTGTGCCACGCTCTAAAGTACATTTCAACCAATAATATGTGTTCACTTGTCAAATGCCCTCTATACTGTTATGTCGGCACATAATATTAGAAGGCCGGGGGCCAATAACGTCGTAGAGTTTGTCCGGGTGAGCATAGATGAGTGGATTCTAGCCTGTCTCCTTATAATAACGCGAAATTTTTATGTCCCTGCCTATAACATTCATCTTTACTGAGACATTGAAGAGCACTGCTTCACCAATATTGGGATTATTTTGACATCCATTTTGATACTACACCTATCATTTAATAGGTTTCCCTGTCGTTTTGAAATCCGTTTCAAAACACCCTTTTGAAAATGCCCATGAAACGAGATTAAAACTGATTTGAGTCTCAAAGTTCGTTGCATAAAAAATTGTGATCGTATCGGATTGAGTCGGGCATAAAATGCCGTGGCAACGCGGATCATATAAAAAATTAATCGAAAGTAAACAAACACGTACAAATGAAAGACTGAACAAATGTTATTGTACGATCATAAAGAACAATAATTTTCTTGCATCCGTTTAATTTACTTAAGCAATTTACTTTACGTGGAGGCGAAGAAAAATAAAGAGATGGTTGTATAAATTTATTTATTTCGCATCAACCAAAATAAATTTCAATTGCACCAACATTACCACTCGCAAATTTTCCAGCGAACTGAAATAGATTTCTGTCAAATCTAAAGTTAGCATATAGACGGGGTATCGCACTCGGTCGGGATTAAATACTTAATTCATTTTCAAAACTATTTGTAAACGTAGTATGTATTAAAGGTACAGTCGCATAAAGTGATAGTCATACACAAACCTAGCTTTCTTGAATGCCAGAATAAACGGCATGATTCTCTTCAGTTGATTTACAGCTAGTCTCTTAAATCTGTTGTCGCTTGATCGTAATAACATATCTTACTGTTTGTTGACTCGAACATTTCTGACGTCTTCGTTAACAAAGCAGAAACAGCGTTATACCTCCTACAGCCTCCTACTGTACGGTAAAATATTTATATTATCTAATAAATATTTTCCTTATGTTAACACGGGAGCAACTACTGTGAATTTCCATCCTAAAGAAAGCTGTAGGGTTTGTTTAAATCGCAAATCTCACAGTTAGTTGCTACACTTACTTTTACAAACAAACTAAAACTGTACTTATCAAACCAAAATTCTTCTCCGCTTACTTTTCTGTGATAAACAAGTTCTACTTAACACGTCTTTACAAAATCCTACAGGAAAATCACATTGAACTTGCACGCAGCTCGTTGGTATTTATCGTATTTCTAATATTAGAGTTTTGTTTACAATGACGATGAATAATGCAGTGACATGTTTCAAAATTTGCTTTATAAATCCTGCTTGCCTACTCATAAACACAAAGCTTAAACTACATATGTATGCAGATAATATAAATAAAGTTAATAACATCATAAATACATACTGAATACTTAAAAGTTTTGCATACAATAAATTCAAATGTATGTATGTTACATTACGAAAATTAAGTGATGTTAAATTGCTTTTTAAAATACGTTATAGCAGTATAAAATTTGGAACTATGTGTCAAATTTAAATAGAATAGGTTCTATGGATATGATGTATGTGATTTATTAGATGAATCATTTTACATATTTGCTGGTAAAATATTTTGTTTCAAAATTATGTGTAGTTAAAATTGGTAAAAGCTAAAGTAAAAGTTTACAATATAATCGTGTGGCCATAATAGACTGCAATTCTAAATTATATTCTTATTTATAAAAAAAAACATTACCCTTCTATTCCATATCGCTACATGCGTGATAAAGTCGGTGCAACCGATTTTGAAACTTTAAGAAGTGTGCCATAAACCTTAATTTTCGTATGGTAAGCTTCCTGACAAAATTTAAAAATATAGTCCTATTAGTACCTAATTAACATGAATCGACATGTTTAGCATACCTAGCATGATTGAAATCTGTCAAATTATATGGCAGAGTTAGCATTCTATCAAAATACTCTGTCGGTGCCTTTTGAAAAAGAATCATGTCGAAACCAATTAAACAAATATGTTAAAATCTATCTGTATGCTATTATTTAATTATTGATTTGACAAGAATCAGTGCCGTACTTTCAAATATAATGTTTTAAGCTTTATTATTCAGATCGTGCCCTCTTACAAAATGATGGTAAAAATTTTTTACTATTCCAAGTTTTTTATATTTTTCACGCCAAACTTACAATAGTTGAACTATCAAGTGGACAAGTTTACAATACAAAATTTAGCTTAATACCATCAGTTTGAAAAAAAAAATGTGTCTTACACATTGAAGTAGTATGTTTTAATATTAGGACTTGCAGTATTCCGAACGTGTCCATCTCAAAAAGAGTCGTTTGAAAATGTTTTATGATTTTATGCAAATAACTAAATCTACTAATTTTTCAATAGCTTTCAAAACAACGTATGTTTCACAATAAACTTATCCGAAGAAGTTGTTTAGAAAGTGTGTTGACCAAATTCTCAATTTCATTTGAATTTATCTTATATCCATATAATTGGCCTAACTACTTACAAATGATTTAAGTTAACAATAAATAATGCAAGTTTCTGAATTTAATGTTCAGATGGGGAAACAATAATAGGTTATGTTTTGTTTGAGAAAATCAAACAGATTGTGAAACTTTACTTAAAATTAAAATTCGTTAACATAATGAAATTATTCAAAAAAACATATCTACAACAATAAAAGTTACTAACTTCAAAAGGTTACAATAGTGGGTATCGATGTTACACGTCCTGAAATAAAACACGAAAAATGTATTTCGTCACGTATTGCCTTTATCTAATGCAGTTCCTAACATAAATATATACAATTTGTTTAATAATATACAGTATGGCCAAGAATAAGTGTTACAAATTGATAGGTATGGTAGATGTGCATGTTTGGAACATATTTGATTAAGGAACCCATGTCCGGAAATGCATCCTTATACCTGCAATGGTGCACCAAAGTAACAGGGGTAGGCAGGCAACCTGGCGACAACAAGCCAGTGAAAATATCTGTTGTGTTGTGTTATGTACTACCCGCTTTGACGCTCTGTGACTGTACGAGACACCGTGCATGTGTTACACTCGCTACGTTTATTGTCGTAGTTGTAGAGGCTACATGGAAGGCTACACATTGGCAGAGCTAGCCGATATGCAGTATGGTGCAGCAGGCGGCAATGGAAGAGAGGCGGAGAGACAGTATCGTCAGAGGTTTCCTAACCGACGGCACCCTGCACACACAATGTTCGCACGCATTGACCGCCGTTTGCGGGACACGGGTTCGCTGTACGTCACGAAGCCAGCAAGTGGTTCGAGAAGGACAATACGGACACTGAGCTTTGACGAAGAGGTGCTG
>PNEQ01115862.1:0-13931 GCA_003012365.1 Medauroidea extradentata
GGGGCAGAACAGAGGGGTGGTCCAAGGGGGCTCGGGGTGGAAAAGACCTCCGTCCAGCTGCTGCTGCTCGGGCGGACGTGTGTTAGTGTTTGGGCTAGGTGGGCCAGGAGGTACGACGTCAAACTTGTACAATTTATGCTTAGCCTATCCTTTTCAAGCAGTATGAGCTTGTAGATTCTCCTGCACCCAGAATTTACAACTGTACTGTATCATGTTTAAGTGTAATTAAACACAGATAGTTTAATGTCTTAGGCAGCATCTTGTATACTGGACCATACTTTTCCAGTTATTATTCATGACAAACCAGTCTTTGAAAATGCTAACTTTACATTTATTACTAACCTTGCACTGCTGTGACTATTTATGAAGAAATATTCAAGAAAATATTCATACTTTGTATTATACTATTTGTATTTATTATTATTATTTTTTTTACCAAAAGTTTTAGAACTAATTTTACATGCTCTGTTGGTTGAAAGCAATTTATTTATGTCACACATGCTGGATGAGTTGTTTGAGCACAAGAGAATCAGTTTCCCTCGGAAGATGTTGGCAGAAAATCTTGGTCCTACATTGCTGTGTGAAAACTGTTACACCAGCTGGACGCACAGTGCCTTATTAATAGCGAGTCTGTTTTTAAGGTAACACTTTCTTACAAAAACTATGCTACGTCAAATTCTGTTACAACTATTGCAATTGGAAAAATTTTATTCAGATACCTTTTTGTGGAATAAAAATTGTTAAATTACATTGAAGTTCCTCATACAACAGTATTGTTCAAGGAATTTGACATAGAATACTTGTTTGTAAGAGTTACCTTACAAAGTTTCCACTTGAGCAGTAATTAATTTTGGTATTGAGTCCCCATTAAAAAAAGATACTTGGTATACAGGATTCTTAATGTACCTCACGCAAGCTGCAAGCACAGATTAAAGGCACATGCAGAGAGAGTTTAGATGTTTCAATATCTATACTCATCACTGTGTGTAACATCTGTACAGCTTCTATATGATGTCAAAGTACCTACTGTAGTTGACTTGCAGTTGTTATGGATGACTGCCAGTGCAGAAAGTTGGTGGGTAATTTGTCACAGGAAATATTTCTATTTCTATGTTTTGATGTTTATATTAAAGCCTGTACATGTTAAATACTGTATAATGTTTATTTCCTTCTGGATTAATTTTACTTGATGTCAAATCTTTACATTGAGTATTTTCTTAATGACGGAGTAGAGTGATCTTGTGAGCACTTTGACATTGAATCCTCGACATGGTGGGGATAATAGGACATGAAGGGAAAGCAATATAAAGATACAGGAGCACCCTTAGGAAACTTGCCTTGCAATGCCCGCCCTCATGTGAAAATCAGGAGCGACTCCTGCGACGATCAAACCCGTATCTGTGCACATATTCACTTTTCAGTCCGCAAGTGAAAAATACCTTCCACCCAGGTTCATTCTGTCAACGTACAATTATCCTGGGAGACCGTAAAAAATTATCAATAAGTGGTTGCTTTCTTTCCTACCGTAATTAGTGTTGAGGTGTTAGCGCTTCTACAAATATTTTACTATGCTGTTGGCCCTGTTTGTTTTCTCAAATTAATACTATTTTCTCTCCCCTGTCTTGATTGGTGGTGTTTTCAACCCATTATTAATAACGTTAACAATATTTTTCAGTCTGAAATTTATTGTGTTTACTGCCAACCATATTTCACTAGAGTACGTACATAATGTAAATAGAAAGTTAGCACGACGTTGTTTAGTCATACAAAATCCAAGCAAAAATTTATTTGTGTATTAACTGACATACAGCGCAGTTGCTATTATGTTGGCTGTTAATAAAGACTGGTTCTGCGTGTAGTTAGCTTGGTCTGTGTAACTGAATGGAATGCAATTGAAAATAATTATTCCTGTTCTGTATATTTGATGTAAAACAAGTGAGCCACTTGTTCATGACTTGAGATATTTTTTGTGAGTTAGGAGGAAATGACCTTTAAGAGTATTCACGAGGCAAAAATTCATAATTTTATATTTGCACAGCATAGTGATCACTTTATAGAGTTACTTGTGACAACATATTCCACTTGTAAAAGTTTTTTAACTCTCATAGTTTTCCCAATGTGACATGACAATGTCAACATTTGCAAGTTACAGGAACATGGTAATAACAAAAACTAAGTGTCTTACTCAATTAAATAATTTACTCTGAAATTAGATACTATGGGCAATGTACTGAAATATTTAAGAACCCACAATGAGAGTCCTTTGTACTTTTTAAAAAAATCTGAAAGTGATGACAATTTACTACAATTACGGCAATTTTTTTACAAATACAAAAGGTCTGTTGTGTGTTTATAAATATTTTAGCATATTGCCCATATCTCATTTCAATGTAAATTATTTCATTCGAGCAAGACACTTAGTTTTTGTAATCACCATGTTCCCGTAACTTGCAAATTCTGACTTTGACATGCTGCTATGGAAAAACTGTGAGAGCTAAAAAACTTTTTTTCAAGTGGAAAATGTAGGCTAGTCACAAGTAATGCCTATAAAACGAACACGATGGTGTGCAAATATAAAATTATGCATTTTTGCAACGTGAACACCATTAAGTGTATATGGAAAGAGAGCAATATTAATGAATGTTGCAAGTGTCGGCCTTATTACTAAGTTCCAGACAACTTTATCATTAAGGGTTGTTGAATTTTGAGACCAGAAAAATAAAAAGACAAAGGACAAAAATAAAATTAATATAAATTAAAGAGAAACTACCTATTTAAAAAAAAAACAATACAAATTAATGGAATTGAATAAAAAAAGGAAAAAAGCTTAGAAGGGACAAAAAAGAAAATGGAAATACAGTGGAATCTTGCTACAAAGTACATTAAGTTCTAAACAGGAAGATACAAAAAAACATAGACCTATCTATAGAAATTAGCTGTGTTCTAAAATGACAGTGTGTCAAGTAGTCACATCTCGAAGTTAACATTTGTATACCTACTATTTTCTAAATTTTTAATTAAGTTTTTGTGTAGTGAAATTGTTGAATAAAAGTATATCAAAACTTTTGTAGATGTATATTTTGTAGTTTTGAATTTGTGTACTTATGTCACATTTTCAAGGATGTAATTAATTGCAGAAAACATGTCTTTCTAGCTTCAGCACGTGAAGGAAATGTCATACCTGGGAAGTGAAATAGAGGCTTACAGCGCACAGCTGAAGACTGTTCGATCACGGATAGACAATCTGCCACAGTTTGAAAGTCAGCCCCTACCAACCTGCGAGTATGACGCCAGCTTAGATGTGTATCGCGCAAATCTCTTGAAGGTTAGTAATACATTGCTTTTCACCAAGTGCGCCAGCCACCAAATTTTAACAGCCTATCAATGCCAATATATCCGGAAGAATATTTCTGTATAAGAAACTTTGTCCATTTCTTTTTGTAATTTTTAATATAAATGCTTTTTAAGAAAATATATGTTACAAAAAAAAGTACTAGCAAATGTTTTTATCATCCTTCCGTACACAATACAGAAAACCCCTTTATAACCACACCTTTTATAACAACCACGTCTCTGTAACAACACTTGCCTCAAGAACCATGAGGTTTTAAATAGGGGTTTCACTGTACAACTAAACCTCTTTATAAAGACCGCTCCTACATAAAGACTCTATTATAGGGAACCGTGAGAGGTCTTTATAAAGAGGTTTTACTGTATTTCAGTCACCACCATATTGCAAACTGATATAAAATTCAGACTAGCTGTAGTGTCTGTCTTGCAAGTCTGAAAACTGAGCACACCTACTTACCTGCTACTGCCTTGTTCTGCATTAACATAATTAATTTGAAATGTGAATGAAAACACTAACTTCAAACTTGCATAGTTACTGCAAACTGTCACAGAGATTTAAATAGCATGACATAAACCTCGTATGATGGGAGCAGGTAATTATTGTTGGATCAGTCGTAGTAATGTTGTGGCACACTTCATACACATGTGAATGATGATTCATGTTTCAGCAGCATGTTAGGCTGAGTGGAACATCTCCTGCAATTATATATATATATATATATATATATATTTTTTTTTTGGGTAGAGTCCAGACACTAGCTGCAGCTGGTCAATCACTTCCAACACTATTAAGGCCCTGCCACAATGAAAAGTTCCATCTGCTGTTGACTTTCCACTCGCTCTGCCGCTACGGTGACCGGCTGGTTTTCTCCTCTTTGTATGCCACAATGAATGCTGCTGCCTGCCGCTGGGGTACAGTTCATTTTGCGCACAATAGGTAGCAGAGCAGTCGCTTATTTTTGTTTGTTTAAATTTTTTTCTCTGCAAGCTGTCATGGTATTGGCTCTCGTTTTGTGACGTACATCAGTCAACCAATAGCAATCACCTTGCCGCTCCTTGCCAGTGAGTGCCGCCCCTGCCGTTGCCAAAAAAGTTAAAAGTTCGCCTGGAATTGGCGGCACAGCACGGCACAGCACTGCCCGGCAAGCAGAACTGCAGTGACGTCATGGTCACGTGGGCCAATCAGATAGCCAGAATCACACCAGCATGGCATGGCACGGCACTGCACTGCAGGGCAGTTAAAAGTTCATTGTGGCAGGGGCTTAAGTGTAGTGTTAAGGAATTAGTGTTATGTAGGTAAATATGAGTTGTGGTAGAGGAATTGGTAATGCTGGATCAACATTGAGGGTAGATATATAATGGAGGTGTACATGTAATGAAAAGAGTGTTTAATAAATAACACAACAGTTAGTGGTAACAATTCTCCACATTGATTGTTTACTTGTTCTTTACTGACGAAATTATTCTGACAGGAATGTTAGACTCGCTCAATAAAGTGGATTTTCCTGGTGTAAATGTTTCATGGAAAACATTACTTATACTGTGTGTGTGTCCAAAGTGTAATACTTGTAACTGTAAGTATATATTAAACATGGTGTACAGTTTGACTGTTTGGGAAAAACTGTGAGATCTCTATTTATCCTGCAGTAACGGTTTTGTCCAAAAACAAACCTTACAACCCCAAACCACACATTTTTTTTTACAAGCTTGAGCTGTAAAACATCATTACACTTGAAATAAAGCTTCCAGCATTTAAGAAAATAAAAAAAACATTTTAAAAGCTCTACGTTTATGTAACTTTTAAGTTAGTATGTACATACTACTTACTGCCCGTACTTTTGATCAGTGACCAGGGTAAGGTTATTCTGTAGCTTCATTAATTTAACTTTATACTCTAAATATTATTATTTTTTACATTTTAGTTCAATAGTTCACAAATAAAAGCTAGTTTTTAAACAGATTTTTAAGTTTGTTTATTTAAATAGGATATTACTAGGTTGTGATCACAGTTTTATGCAAGGTTAGGAAGGGCGTGTAAACACCAAAATGTTTGCACAAAACTAGACAAGATATCAACAGTGATCACCAGGTATAATTTCACCAAGTGTAGTTTTGTACTAGTGTTCATGTTCATACTTTGCCAATTGCTTAGGATATTGGAAATCTTTTATGTATATGCAATTTTGTCACTGATATGTGGTGAAACACTGTCACATAATGTTAATCACTGCTAGCTTGATATTTTTTAATCTTAGTAGAATAGAAGCTCATTATCAGGGTTGCTACAGGTCTGGAAAACCTGGAAAAGTCAGGGAAATTGCTTCTGATGACTGGAAATGCAAAACTATAGAACAATTTTTAGGCTTAGCAGTTAGAGTTTGCAGGCTTTTGAGGTCGTTGTCTAGCTGAGTAACTTGACTTCTGGGCTCGAGTCGCATCTTCATGGCTGCAGGCTTAGCGATTGACTTTTGGACAATAGCACAACCATTCACTGTATGAAAATGTTATTTTAGCAATTAATTTTAAAAATAGTTAGTTACTTATAAAAAGTATTTTTAAAACAGTTATGCAAATTTAATTTATTTGAACATTTTAAGTTAAATTATTGTGATTTTTAATTCCACAAAAAAGACTGGAAATTCATAATTTTTGTCTGGAAAACCTAAAAAAGTCAGCGAAATTTCATCTAGAAATTCTGTAGCAACTGAATACATTAGATTCTGTTATATCACGTTACTTCATATTGCTTAGCCTGAACAAATATATGACTGGTGATGCTGAGAACATACAGTAGTAGAAACACTGCAACACAGGTCCGCTTCATATCTTCCTACACCCAAGTTATAATGAGCGTCAACTATATTATTCGTCAGATCAACAGTGTCTGGCATGAACTAATGTTGCTTGGTTTTTTCTTTTTTTTTTGCAGAAGTTGACGTCTGCTTTGTACGAAGATACAACCAGTCCAAATGCTTGCGAGTTCAACCTGTCTTCAGAAGACATGTTGCCGCTGCAGCTCCACTTCTCCAAGGATGTGAGTTAACGTCAAGACTTAGTTTCTGTTTAAGCACCTGATAAAATAATGTTTGTTAGTTTTATATATATTGTGATCTCAGTTGTTAAACTTATTGAATACTGTAAAATCAATACACTGCCTTATCCTATATAGTTGTCAAGTATGTATGTACAGTACTGTGAATTTTCCATAGTTTACACGAATAATCACTCTTTATTGCTAAATTACAGTTGCCTAAAAGTGCCAGCTGTTTGTCCGAAAACATAGCCAAGGCTTATCAAGTCTGCCTAAACTGATAACTTGTACGGCTGTGAGACAAAGGCTTAATGCATGCTCTAGCGTTCACTTGTTGTTTCTTCCGCTGAGTGGCAATGTTGAGTTGGAAACCTAACCACATTGTCGTAGTTCAAATGAAATTTAAATTCAACTACTGTATGAATTTGAAACAGAAAATTTTCAGAAATACCATTCAGAATATTCACAGTCTTGAACATGTTTAAGTGTTTCAAATGTATCTCAACAACACATTTTGTGAATTGTGCAAATGTGACTTCATCATAAACACAGAAGCAAAGATGATGTTAGCAGCAAAAAACATCAATTTTCAAAGTTGAAAATTTTGATCAGACATGCTGACGCTGTAGATCCAACAACAAATGCTGTGAATATGTAATGTGATTGTTTATACATACATATTTATAATAACACGTGCACTACAGAAAAATACTGAATTTTTTTACAAAATGTCTATAAAAAGTTTTGGCTAATTGTTGGCTCCTCTGTATTACGTACGCTGCTACATTTATATTAAAATTGGTGAAAAAATACAATTTAGCTGAAATTAATAAACAAATTACCCAAACAGTGCTTGCTTCACAAAAACTATTTCAGTAATAATGTTAATCAACTAGGCATTACAGCCTTACTGGATCATCATTGTTTGTAGTAAATATATTTGTTGCACTTAAGCAGGTAATGACAGAAAGTTTTCAATTCTTAATTTAATGTACAGCTAAATGATTATTGCTTAAATGGTTTTTTAACTCTTGGGTTAATAAATCAGAAATACATATATTGCCATTCATATTTTGCAGACCATAAATGAGGCAGATATCTCTGCACATTTGAACTCTACAAGTGGAAGATTGTCAACGGGCACTGACGACAGCTGTGATACTATGGACCGGACACAGTCATCCTTCATATCACAAAGTTCCAGCTCCGGAGGTAAATTTTCAACTCTTGAGAGAAGCATTTTGCAGGAATTGAATGCACAATACAGTACAATAGAACCCCAATTAAAAAAATGCCTTGGGACCCTAAAAGGTTTTCTCTAAATTGATGATTAACTAAGTCAGGCCGCATATTCCCCCCCCCCCCATAAAAAGTTAAATCCATGGACGTACCACAGTTACCATCAGCTGGTAAGCCACAGCCATGAAAGAAAAAAAAAACTAGCGAAGAAACTTTAAAACATTACAGTGGAACACACGTGGAGCGTGCACCGGTGTGTTAGGCCGCTCATGCGCCATCAGCATCTGAGAAAAAATGACTACCACCACAGAGGCTATATTACCATCTCTCTCCCGCATGTCCAAGAAATAGTCAGCAAATTCCCATGAAAAATGTTTAAACAAAATTTGCCATGAGAACCGAATTAAAAGTCTGCAAGACAACAGTAAAATAATTAATAAATAGGTGTGACCGCCATTGTAGCTTATAGGCCACTGTGCTCGTGCAACAACTGGTTACTTCTCGCTAAAAATATGTACTTTGCACAAGAACTTTGGTTTTTTAGCACCAGCGAAACATATTATCTACGTTTACAGTACTGTAGTAAATTCATCGTAAAAAGTCTGCATAAATATTATATTTAAGTTTTTTTTTTTTTAAATACGCTGGTTTTTATCATGGGACGTGACGAAATAATCATGCTAGTCATGCTGCACTGTACCACATTTCTGAGTTTTTTTTTTCCCCTGGAGAATTTTAGTAATGTGGCTTATTTTCAGAGTAATACGATAAACAATTTGAAAATTTACTTCTAAAAAATGTGGTTTTCAATGACCACAAACACACTGAAACATGGGGAAGGGAAAGGAGAAATTTACAGATGTATATGTACACACAAGTGTTTTCGGTGAAAATGTTTTCATGGTTTCAATAATTTTGATGAGGTAATTTTGCTAACTTTTCCTGTAGTTTTACCATTTCATCATTAATTTTGGATGTATGCAAATTAATTAATTTTACTTAAATATTTAAGGGTGCTAGAGCCTCAAAAGTGACGGAGCGTGCATCAAATGTTGATAATCTCTAGCCAAATGCTGAACCAGCATGCAAGGTTCCAGCCGAACCGGTTTTACTGTGAGACACTTTGGTGAGCGTACAATTTTACTGGTGGAAAGTCTGTAGCAAAGTTCAGTGCACATTGCAATCAGAGTTTCATATAAATCCGGTTATTACATTTTGAAATACGGCAGTCTGAAAAAGGCCATTTTAGCTACGTTGGAAGCCTTAGAAGCCATGTTTGTAATGAGCATGGTGTTTACAAAATTTACCTTCAGGCCTTGTCCAAAGTGTTTCCTTTTCGTACATTGGCACAATGGGCGAATGTGGAATAGTTTCGTTAAAAAACCTGTTTACGAAAACACTGCAACACATTTTATGTGCGTGGTAGGTGGCCCCCTTAAATAAAATTATTTTGTTTGTTCTATTCTGTTAATTCAACTGTTGAAAATCTACATATTTGTTTCATTTGATAAGTTGTCTAAATACATATCATCAGAATATGGGATATAAGTTTATAAAATGACATTACTCACAAGAATTTACATTCCAGCAGTAAAATCAGATTTTTGTGGCAAGTTATACATTACAATACAGTTACAAATGTACAATTCGTTGTTCTTAATTAATTTTGCATTATTAAAAGGTATATTTATTTTATCACTATGTACTGTATCACAAACGAACATAAATGGGTAGCAGTAAATGCAAGAGTAAACACTTCATGCTACTGAACCTAAACAGCATCATATTCATGTCACCTTCGATACTTTCGAAACTTGATGTTGTGGTCAAAAATATTTGATTGATTCAAATACAATTTATGTCTTGAATCAACTACTTTTTATTATGGAACACAACAAAAATTGCTCAAAAGTTTTGTGATCTCACAAATAATTTATAAATTTCACAATTTCAAAAACTATAAAATTTTGAAAAAGTTTCAGAATTTCAAGTGTCACAAAAAACACTTGTCTTTATAGATTCATTAAAAGAACAAAAAATAATTAGATATGGTTGAACAACCTTGATTCTCACGAGTAGGTAAAGAAAGGACTTAACGTACGATAATTAATTTTGTCACAGTACTTATTTCAACAACTATCAGTGTTGTGTTTGGATAGTTAGCAAATACCTATGTTTACGTGGCATAAAATAACGGCATAGACAAAAGACCAAAGTTTAAATAGCAAAAATTTTCTTTAAGTTGCTGTTATAAATTTAAGGAAGAAAGGATTTGTAGTTCAGTGAAACTTCGGTACACTACCTACATCATTAATACAAAGTTGTATTCATTAATCTTGGAATGAGATGAGAAATTATATGTTTGTTAAGAGGAGTCCTCGACTGGTGCATGGACGGCGTTGCAGCGTGTTGCATGTATTCTTTCGTACGTGAAACAGCTTAACTTATTCATATTACATATGTTTATCTACGAAAAGAACATAATTTTCGGGCCTCTCAAAATGGCTAAAAACATATTTTTTGGACTGCTGTAACTCCGAAAGTACAGTATTACCTGAATTCGTAAAGTGTAAAGTGCGAGGCATGCGTTGGTCTTTACTTCATACTATCCAAAAATAAAATATTAGGGTTCCTGCTCATTAAATTCCCATCTACAACTGAAACCTTGCAGGCTAGCTTGGCGAGCTGTGAATAGAAGCCATATGTTTCTTGTGAAGCGTGGCACACTTGAGAATACTCCTCTTAAGCTCTTAAAAGTTTTTGTTACATGAAAAACAAAGTCCACTAGTAAAAATAAATTTCACAAGCATTTTATACTCGTTACAAACACCTCGTAATACAAACTGCAAAAAAAATAAATCACTAGAGTCTAATTCACTATATTTATCAAGTGTGTACATTTTTCTAGGGGATCCTGTTGATAATATTGTAGACACATTGTTGAAGGGAGAATGTTGACCAGATTCTGCAAGTTGTAAATATTGCTGCATGTTGTCACAGGTAATGTAGAGGAGAGTGTCGAGGAGATCCTCTACTATCTGCAAGACAAGAGCAGTCGGCTGAGAGAGCTATGTCCTGGGGAGGAAGCGGCTGCAGTGATCGCTGCCTACGACCAGGCAGTGTCCGAGCTGAGGGAGGTTATCCAGGGATCATCATTGTGGGAACTGTCGCAGCACTTCTCCCCGCCGAGCCCCTCAGTCACACCTGCCAAGTCCAGCCTGCGCTCACCGGCAGCCCCGCGCGTTGCAACACCAAAGTTTGTTACCTTCCATCTGGAGGTAGACTCGGACAACTGAATCAACTACAGTAGAACCCCTATTTTCCGCTTTTTTAGGGACCGACAAAAAATGGTGTGAATGAGGGGAAGTGAAAATTTTCAATTCTATGTAAAAAAAAATATTTGCTGAGGACATACAAAAATCTGTATTGTAGCAGCAAAACACAATAGACCCTAAATACTGTATGTTTTAAAAACAATTTAAAATGAAATTGTTAACTGTAGGATAACTAACACCTAGAGTAATTTTATTTTAAAAAAATCATGGTATGATTCTGATAAACAGTATACATACATTCAACAGCAACACTATACAATATTCTACATAAAAAAATCTCCACACATACCTTTTACATGTAGCAGGACTCTCAGATAAATAACACTGTACAGTATTTCTGTCAAAATGCAGTATCTTCTCCACATAACATTAACAGTACTAAAAAAAATCATTTGGCACATCCAATTGGTGGTAGGGAGGTTATGGAAGGAAGTTACCAGTGTCTCCTATTATTTCTTAACAAAGTGATCTGAGATTTTACTTTGCACCCAACTATTACATTTCAGTTCTTCATTTCCTTCTTCCTCCTCTTCATCTTCCTGCACACTTTCACTAGCTCTTTTTCCCTCCATGTGCTTTTCAATCACGTCATTGATGGTTTGTACTTCGGAAGTGACAAGCGATTCATCGACACTAACAAATTGCTCAAATGTCTCTTCTGGTTTAAGCTGTTCCCATTCTGGAGGCATTACTTCAGGGTCTTCTGGGGGTCGCAGCATCTTCCCCACCAAAACCTGCTTTTTTGAAGTAGTTTTGGATGGTGCTAATGTTTACTTCTGACATTGCCCAAGCTATGTAGTGCAAAGTGGTTAGGATGTTGATTTTCATGTTTGCTGAACTGTGACCTGAATCGACCAAATTGATAGCCTTCTGGATCAATTTTCTCCTATACTTTGCCTTGAAACTGTGGATGATCCCCCAATCCAAAGGTTGCAAGTGACTGGTGCAGTTTGGTGGGAAGAAAACAAATTTCATATTTCTGAGAGAAATGTCTACTGGATGAGCTGGACATTGACAATGAACAATATTATTTTTCTGTTCTGTCCTCCCATTTTTGCATCCAAGAAATGCAGTTGGATAGTAAAGAGGGCACCAGTCATCCATACGTTTTTGTTAGCAAAATATTTTGCTGGCAAGATTTTCACATTTTTAAAACACCTGGGTTTTAACGATTTTCCCACCACAATTGGCTGTAACTTTCCGCTGCCGTCGGAATTGGTGAACAGCAACACGGTTAACCTAAGCTTACTCAGTTTTCCACCATAACACTTCTCTCCACGCAAGCTTAAAGTTTTGTTGGGAACTAAATTGAAAAACAAATTGGTCTCGTCTGCATTGAAAATGTCCTTTGGTTCATAATTCTTCAAAAGTTCTGGTAACTTACTTCTCCAGTCATAAGTACTTTCAGGATCTACACTGTTCCTCTCCTCCCGACACAGCATGTTAAATAACACTGTACCGCCTCTTAAAGCGATCTATCCACCCATTTGAGGCAGAAAAGCCATCAATACTGAGATGTGTCGCCACGTGAATAGGCTTTTCTCGCAGCAATTTACCGTCAACTGGTATACCTGTAGTTCTCATGTTCACAAACCATTCATTAATCAAACCATCCAACTCTTTGTATTTAGAAGTCTTGACTGATTTTATGTTCTTTGCCATGCAGCATTTTCAATTGATTCTCTCATTCTTACAATTGTATTTAACGTCGAAACTGGAAGGCCTAACTGTTTAGCTAGCGAAACACGAGTCCCATTGTGCGCATCCAAACGTCTCAAAATGCTGACATTTTGTTCGATCGCAAGCAATTTTCTGTCTTTTTGTTTAGCCATTTCTCACAAATACTAATACCGTACAAAAATACATGAATGTGCAATTTACATTTGTTGGTACCTAAATGTAAATGGAACGACAACCTAAAACTTCTTGCTGCATCAAAACAAACATAAGCCGACCAACAAAAACGGAAGTAAAACTATAGAAGCAGCAATACATAGAGCAGCAGAGCAACAAAAATTAAAAATTGATTGTCGGGTAACTTGACAAAAATAAACTTGTTATGTGTGATCGCAAAATGTCAGAAATTTAAGTGCAGGAAAGAAATATTTTCATAGATGTGTATCAAAAAGGGAAATTTAGATGTGGAAAGTTAACAAAACAACACTGGATTGTAAACACGCTCGGAAAAAATGGTTTATTGTGTGGGAATGGAAAATTGACGACTGTGTAAATTACGGGAACGTAAAATCGGGGTTCTATTGTATTTACACTTGCATTGCTGTAATGGAATGTGCAAGAGTATGAAGCTAAGATCATGTACATCTCAGTACTTCACAATTGAAATAGTATTTCCTTTAATTATATCAAGAGGTCATAAGGTTATTATTCTTACATGCTTAGTAACCTGTGTGTAAATTGATGAACTGCATTATTACGAAACATTTCTAAAAATGATTTAGTCATAAGGTTATATTTTTCAGTTAATGCACTTTTACAAAGCATATTGATAAAATACATGTTATGAATCATAGCACAAAATTTCTTGTTCTGACGGTGGGGGGGGGGATGTCTTATTTTTACTCTCACTGTAGAGTTTCAGATATAAATTAAAAGCTTGTGAATAGACTTTATACAAATCGTGTGTATTTGTTTATCTGTACCCCTTTCCAGTTAACAACTGTGCATACTTGTATTACATTCACGAATGTTAAAAAATATATCTTAAAATTCCTGGAAAAAAAAATTTCTAAAGTAATCAAAATATTCACAGAAAAATTACTTCTAAAGTGTGACATCATGTTCAAGTTTACGACCCCTTATGTTCATGAAAAAACTAAGTTGATTGTACAGTGTGTGATACACGTGGTTAGAGAGGGATGGAGGAAGTAGTGCAGAGAAAGAGATAGGAGGAAGGGGTAAAAGTTGGCGAGGAGGTAATAGAGGGGGAAAGTGTGTTTAGAGTGGGAGAAGAGGGA
>PNEQ01115863.1:0-13932 GCA_003012365.1 Medauroidea extradentata
GTTTTTTTAGTGACGGTTTTAATTTAAAAGTTTGAATATACTGTGCATGGATTTACGAGATTCGTAACGGTAATTAATAGCGCCGTTAGAGTAGACGCAGAGAAACCAGTGTTTTAAGACGTTAACTCGCAGGTATTTATAACTAAGATTACTACTGAGTATAGCATGTATTCAGCCCCCGTGCATTTAATGAGTACATTTTGTAGCTAAAATTTATCGGAGCACTTTAACGTAAATGTAAATATTGTACAAGACTATGTAAATAAAAGCACGTGGCAATGTTGATGTTTACATGTAGCGGAAAGATATAAACTGGCAGAAAATAGAAATTAATCAGGGCTTTTTTTAGTGCTCACTTTATTCCGAATCACCTATATCAGTTTACATGTCGTACTGTACCCTGCATGTAGTATATTGATAATGTTATTCAAACATAGGGAATATAAAGTGTGTAGTTGGTAGTACTGTCTAGAGAGAGTTCGCAATGAACCGTCTATGATTTAACCGACAACAGTAAATTACTTTTGAGAGATTTGAGTATATTGGGGTGGTACCGTAGTCGGGACACCCTTTTTTTTTAGATAAAAAGTTTTCTCTTTACAAAATGAAACCTCGGCAGCGTGCGGAGGCAGGCGCTCTTATCTCAGGGGGTAGGGTTCGACACGTGTGGTAGGTTCAACTATTAATAATGTGGCCAGCATTCTCAGTGAAGTCGGTTTATTATCTGTGCTCGACAAATACAATTACAAGATCGCGTTGCTCGATGCCAGCACCCTCTTGATGTAGTAATGTTCAAAAACCACCCCCTCTACATGTCATCACGACGCTCCTCCGGCAACATCATGCACTGCCAAAAGCCGCTAAAATAATGGGGCAAGCAGCAATCTCGACGAGGGGAGCTCAGCGAGATTGCCGTGCACGAGAGCACTGACATCCGGTGACGCACAGTTTATTTACATATTAAATTACAGATGTAAGTTAATTTGGTTTTAACATAATGATTCCTGGTAATATGAAGTTAATTTTAATTACGATATTTTACTTTAAAAAACATAAAGCAATTTAAAATAAAATAAATTTGAAATTTTGCCAATGGCGGACAGGAAGTGCATCCCCGTCACTAGGGTGCGGTGCCCAACCCACATTCCTGAGGCTCTGCCATCCCCTTGGTCTGGCGCCGCTCTGTCGCGGCTCTAATTACCACACTAGCAGAAATTGACACAACATTACTAAAAGTAGAATTACAAGTAACAGAGAAAAGATACAGCATAAAGTTTACTAGATAAATTCCTGGAAATTACTAGAGCTTTCATTTGACACCCAACATGCTAGGCCTGTGATTAAAATTAGTATTCATGAGTAGCTATCAAAACAACAAATTATACTTTAGAAAAAAAAATATTAAAGTTATACAACTAGATAAAATAAAATTTAGAGATGTTCCTGAGTGGTTGGTTTCATGATTACACAACCAATTACTACTCTTAACATTAAAGTTATCTTGATATTAACTGTACAATTAAGGCACAAAGAAATGTATAATATATAATACAGAGGATATTATCAATTTCAGTTCACCATTGATATTTTTTAGCATGAACCTTTCTGTTATTTTAATCAATAGTCTGTAATGGGCTCCTTGCAACCACGCAGGGCTACAGTCCACTGTGACAATGATGCATTTCACCTAATCTTGTAAACTTTTTAATTTGGACAGAAGGGCACATTTGATGCTTATATTAAAAAAAAAAAAGACACTAAACTTTCACACTGCTGGGTAAGCCAGGCCTTGCCGAATGGACAACGTCGTCACACTGTGGGAGAACGGCTTAATAAACACTCTGCAGGCAGCCTTGGTTCGGCCCTAACACACTGGCAGCTTTTTGTTGCACAGCTAGCATACTGGCTGTGTGGTGGCCTCTGTCATAAAATAGCTAGACTGCTATCAAATTTATTACACCATACAAAATAAATGTATGGGCTGGTATAGCAAAGTACTTCACAATATTTTAAAGGGGGGGGGGGGGCAAATGTAGTGGGTAGCTTTCACTCAAACAACCGGTCTCCTTGCCCAGCATCGAAAACCAACCAATAAAATGTGTGAAACTGTGTGGGAGGAAGTGAAGGGGAAACTGGGGGAACAAGGACTTTAAGACTTTAACTTAAACTCAATGGATGAACAGGAAGGACGATGACACATAAACTTCTCCACAAGAGGCTCTCCACCACCTGGCCAATAAATACCGACATAATTTTCAACAACACATGCATGGCGGGCCAGGATGCCATGCTCAGGGGGGAGGGGGTGGTTACTTACCTTAATTTCTTATCAATACCTCGATGACTGGAACACTACAACTAACACGTGCGTCCATCCTTCTAAACTACTTCTACGCGCCTTGGCGATAGTAAGACGCGGTAGTTACAATGAGAAGAAAAGATAAAACTAATAATAAATTAATAAATAATTAAATGAGTTACAAAAAAAACTGTGCTCATAGATTATCTGGTACCTAGGACAGTAATAGTTACCCTCAGGCTGACTTCAAACAGCAGGGAGAACTCAACTAAGACTTTGTAAATACCGTATTCGGTTCGCAAATTTCATTTAATAACAACTAAGTCTCCAAAACAAAATCTTTGTATCACAGTTCTAGGCTTTCAGCCTCGTAATATCTCAATGAAACGGTTTACATATAACAAACAACTTTTATCTCATTAACTCCTCGTGTCCAACTACGAACTTTCACCGACAAAACTAGAGACTCTGCTCACAATCATAACATTAGGCTCCACTCTGGCCGTTTACATCGCCGATATCAGAAAATACTATCTTACCAAGAGACTGAGAACATCGTTACTCAAACCATAACAATTAAAGTTGTCTCTGAACTTCAATTACACACTCTCTACATATAACACCTCAGAATCGGGTAACGCGTTTAGTACTAAGGCTTCCCGACCTTACTAAGGACTCCGCCTCTTCCATAAACTTTCTAAATCAACTTTACTTCAGATACAAAAATACTTTTACTAGGATAACCACTAATTTAATCTATACATCATAGGTGCGAGGATGTAAGGTTCATAGATTACATGCTAAATCAACAAAATCAATCATAATGTGGGACTTATTCCCTATATGGCTCAAACAGCCCGACACTACACGTCCAGCCGCATTACTTATGATCCCAAAAGGGAATAGAGGTATCATGCCATAAGGGCTTAACTACACAACCAAATTTAACATTTAACAAGAAACTATCAATCACAATTTACCATTTAAAAAATAACCCTAAACAATACAACATAACACTGATAAAAGTTAAAAGAATTTAAATAAAGCAAACCCGATAAACTCGACAAAAAGCCATAAAACTTCAGATTGTCCA
Organism: Medauroidea extradentata; assembly: GCA_003012365.1. Taxonomy (NCBI): domain Eukaryota; kingdom Metazoa; phylum Arthropoda; class Insecta; order Phasmatodea; family Phasmatidae; genus Medauroidea; species Medauroidea extradentata. The sequence goes on from PNEQ01115863.1 coordinate 3,393, forward strand.
AAGAAAAAACCAGAACCTCTTAAAAAAATTCTAAACCCTGAAAAATCCACCGTAGCAATATTGTAACAGCAAGATGTGTTGGACTGTAAGTAATACTGTAAATAGCTTCCAGCTGTTATGATTTTGAGAATGCTACACTGCCAATGTGGACTAACAACATCGAAATGTTTCTACCTGCAGTAGCTAACTGGAAAAGTGCTGCAAAGTCATTCTCACTTGCTGTTTCTACTTGATCACATTTTCTTAACATAACCTTCCCTACCACAACATGTGCATCTAGCTGAATTTGTGCCCTGTAAAACTCTGTCCATGCCCGTGTATTTTCAGAATGTCAATTTAATCATATCAACCTCTTCTTGCACAACATTATCATTTCTCTCACTTCATATTTTGCCTCTAATATTTCCAGTTTTGGCCTCATGCACTATTGCCAAACTTATCGCCTTTTTGTAAGTAAGGTAATCATCCTCTAAACACTAAATATAAGAATCGTGTTATGTCTTTATTCTTTAAGCACACAACAAATTTGCCTCGCAAACTACTATCAAAGAACGAACCAATCAAAGTTGCGAAGAATTTACTCAAAGCAATGACAAAGTCTGCCACTGTCTTGTATGCGACTGTGGAAGCCATAGTGTTTCCCTATCATTGAAGGCCACCATGATACGACAAGCTAAGGTTTCCACTAATTCTTGGTAACTTAGATCTTGTTGTTTCTTCAAACCAACAAACTGTGCAGCACTTCATATGGTTGTTTACCATGTAAAGAACTTAAAATCGCCTGACATTTATCCGTCTCACTTTCCTCATCGCAGATACAGTTTGCGACAAATAGCCTTTCCAAATAATTGAAACTTAAACGATCCTATCTTCGTTCATTGTCGCCACTCTGCAAACTTTACTAAACACTTCAAAATGATTACACGTTTCGAACCACACGCCGCACATGCAATTTTTTCTCTACTGCATTGCGTAACAACCTTCAGGTAGTAACCCCAACTAGCACGAAAGACATCACAAGAATATGTGTAAAAAATAAGATATAAAAAAAATGTAAATTCAAAATAATCAATTTAAATAATTTACTCTCAGCAATAAATTTGCATCAATCTGAATCAAATTGTATGTTACATAATTAATTTCCACACATGAGGAACAGTTATATAAATAACACATTCTATTTGGCCTCTTGCCATTATCATCCCATCCAACTTGGCCCTCGCCTGTCCATCTGAATAAATTTAAACACAGTTTTACACTCAATGTGATTGTCAGCAAAGCAAAAATAATGGTCGCCTCTGTGAAAGTCTATTACAAGCCTACCTACAGCTATCATGCCTCCATGATACCACGCCGCCTCGATGAGCATCTACCGTCCCATCAATTATCGCAAGCCTCACACTAAATTACCAGTTCCTTCTACAGGCTTCTCTTCATTTCCATTCTCAACCCCTGTGCATTCAAACTGTAACCACAGTCTACATCCAGCAATTCTTTCAGTCACCGTGTTCTCTAACACATAATTTCATCCATGTTGACTGTCAAACGCTAACTTCTTCAGGGTCTCAACACACACTGTCGAGCCAGCACCCGATGCCTACCACATCTGTCTATTGCGTACCCGCCATGCCTCCGTCAGTGAACAGTATGAATTACCGGTAATGGTATGGCCAAAAAAACTGGTACTGCAATTCTCAAGTGAAAATTTAAAAAAAAAAATTCTCACAAATCTAAATACAAAGTTAGTCTCTTAATCTTGATTGTTTACACAAATAATTCTTTGTGTGTTTCTTCAAGAATAACTTATTTTTATGTGAATTTTATCTAAATGCCACATGTTAGTTGTACAGCACATGTTAGTAACATGCTTGCAGAAAATAATGTACTGGATGTGTGTTTCCTGCAGCTGTACCCCAGAGTTCACCCAAGTAAGAAGTCAGAATGACTGTCACCGTGGTCCAGCTAACATCAGAGTCTACTGCAAGTACGACCAGAGGGGAGGGGAGAGAAGCAACCATCTACAGCACTTCCACAACTATTGTACGGAAACTTTGTTGCTTTTCAGTGTCTAATCTGCATATCTTACGGTAATCCACCTGTCACCTGATATTTACATGGTCTAAATAAGCAGCTAGAAAAAATTGTGTATTTAGAGTTTTAGGTACCTAATGTTTTCATATTTGCTTCTCACACATCTTGGAAATGTTATACTGTCAAAATTTACTCTTTTAAATCTTTCTCAATAAAGAATTATAGTGAAATGCTGAGAAGTATACAAACATACATTATGGTATGAACTGCAATGTGTATCTGAAGTGTGTTATCCATGGCTTTACCTATCAATGCATTACAAACTGTAAATTTGCAATATATATGTACAATTTGCTTAAATTTTTCAGATGATGTGTGTATGTGTGTCAAATATTGACATGGAAAGAATGTTTTAACTTGACTGTTAAGTGAATGTGCAGTGCAAAGTTCAAAGAATATAGCAAAGCTAATTAGTGCCTTATATTTTGGGCACTTGTGTAAAATGTGTTTTATGTACAAATAATCAAGTGGTCTGTAGATACAAATCCTGGGTAAACTATTTTATGTATTAAAGTGAGTAAAGGAGTGATGGAAATGTGATGCTAGCAATGCTAGTCCATATTGGTGTGAAAAATATTGAGAGTTTTAAAATGTATAGTATAAATAAATTTACATGAATATGTTCTGTAATGTACTTTTGTAAATAATATGTGATCTTTGTTATATGATTTGGAGAATATTATCTTATTTCTTTATATTAGATTATATGGTTGTATTTTTAAAGAAATTTTGGTGATGAATCTTTGATTGGGCCTTATGAAGGATACAAGATACATATAATAATAATAATTTATGCCTTGTATCCTTGTAAATGCCTATTAAAAAATATTCAAGAAAAGCTATAGTAAATTTAAATTATGTGACTTTGTCTTCAAAATATATGCAGGGCTATGTTGAATATTGTAATTTCACCACATTTGTACTGCTTTTTTATACATATTTTTGAAGTAATTTTGTTTCCACCAAACCATTTAAAAATTACATATGGTATACTTGGTCTGGATTTTACAATCAAGTGTGGTTTAATGTTGCAGAGTAGTTTCACATTCTTATTGACGTAAACTTTTGATGAAGTTAATTTTTCAGCAATAACATATCATGTTGAAGATGTTCTTCAATGTTTTGCTGGCTGGAACCTCAGGCAAAGAGTGATGTCAATTAGATATGGTGCCAATAACTTAGGAACGTAACAGCAGGAAGGTAAACTAGTCTGTGGCAGTAGATTGTTGTGTTAGGTACTAGTGGGTCAGTGAGCATCTTAACTTTGCACTGATGTTTTAAGTGTTCTTCATTCTACATGGGAAGTGTTGATGATGAAGCTGATAAATTTAGCGTTGTAGTGTTCACACTGTAGCTTGCATAATATAGTTTCTGTAGCACAGTTGAAGCTATCATGGCGAGAGTATGTTAGGTCAATAATTTTACCCATATCCAAACTGGTAAATATAGCCTGTTTTCCAGAAAGGTTTTGTGTAAGAAGCGAGCAAGTTAGAATTTTGATACTATACTGCAGAATAGTTCAAAGTTTATTGTTATCTTCATGATGTAGTACAACCATAAAGACTTCACAGTTTTTGACCTTGACAAACATTTTGACTGTTTGCGTTGGCACATTTCATCTGTTGATTAATAAAGTGGGATGAAGTTTACGAAAGTCAGAGCTGAATGCTGACACTGCTTGTTAGAGAAGTGGCGCAGTGTTTAGCCCTGGTGGCAAGTTGGTATAGTAAAATTTACAGCCCATTCCATGTAATTAACTTAAAAAGTTGCAAACCTTTTTTTATGCCTATTCAGTTGGTCACTTGTTTGCAAACGTGAAACTTCACAACATTTAGCTACTTTAATCCGGGAAGTATTTTTTAGTGTTTTTAACATTAATTTATGAAAGATAAATTTCATTTTATTCAGTGAAATTTTGTGCAATTGTTCATACGTAACTACAAATGGCTTCAGTTTTAAGAGGTATTGCCATTTGTTAAAATACATTCAAAGAAAACTTTTTAGAGTACTTGGTTAAAACAAAATGCCTTGCATTCCAGGTATTACCTGGAGTGATCTATCGAAAACTATGGGAGGTGTGTCCAACATTCTAATACTTAAAATTAAGAAAAATAAACTAGTACGGTATTCATATTAAAATAATGTGAAGAATTTACATTATCTACTTTCACGAACTTATTGTAAATGCATAACTTTACAAGAAAGCCAACAATTTACATTTCACATTTGAATTCGCAGATTTCAGAAGCAATTTCTCTGATGTGTCCTGGTTTTCCTCCAAACTTGTATCAACCCTGTTTTATAAACCTATACATCAACAAAGTTAGTTAATAAGATGCAAATAATATTTTTTGTACCATCCTTGTTATATTGTCAGATCAGTGCAACCAGCAGGAATATTCATGTAGCCCAAGATATATTTTGAAAATTTTTTTTTTAAATAAGCGTATAATCACCAAAAATATATTCCTAGAAGTTTTTATTGTTATTTTGCTAAAGATTTATTACAAACATATCACTTACATCAGGCCTACAGCATTCAGAGCTTTGCTATAAATTAATAAACGATACACGCCAGTGTCACATGATACAGGCGAGTGTTAAATGTGCCTTACATTTTAGCGTCTGATATTAAATTCAGTGTTATGTTATGACTTATGTTCGTGTTATGTTCAGTGTTGTTGACTGTAAACAATTTTTGTTTCAACAAACAAATGGAGTAGAGCTCTTATGAAAGACATCACTTATAATTTTGAATGGTAAACTTTCATCAAGAAATTATGTTAATGTTAAAGTAAAATTCCGTCATGACATGTATACATTTTTTAACCACAAGAAAATATGATTAACTTGCAACGCAGAACGTTTTATTGGTGAAACATATCGCAAGAAATGGTCTGAATGCACTGTATGTTTAAGTCGTACTTCACCTCATACAAAAAATGTATTTTTGAATCTCCTGTTAGTGTGTGCAAAGTTCTTACTCTGTGAATTTTGTACATCATGAGTACTTAAGTGTTACATTATGTTACAATTATTTTAATGGTTTGTAGATTTTAATGAGACTGTGATCTGGTACAATAAAAAATATGAAGTCCCTAAACTTGCTCACAGTTATTAAAACACACCACCTTCACTGCACTGCAGAGATAAATGTAACCAATAAGAAATGGGCGATGTGGAGTTGTTGCCAGGCTGGCAAGATGGCTGTGGGCTAAGTCAGAAGTTAAGGTATTATATGTGAACGTGTACTGAGAAGCAAAGCAAGTTTCAGTGCAAGTGAGACATTACAATAAGTTGTTACCTACAAGCAATAAGCTGAAACTGAAATACTGCCTACTTGTTTTCTAACATGTGTGTTTAAGACTGCAATGTATTATGTACGAGATTTGTTGATATATGGTGGGGGCTACACAGCTGAGGTTAGGCTGGGCTTTTGGGCCCACATTGCCGTCCTCATCATGGTCGAGGTCAGTCACATTTTTTGTGATACTCGGTACACAAGGGACAGTAATAGCATGCTATGTACCAACAAACTATATTATATATTATAATTGTTTATATTAAGCACTTTTATAATGTTCCTGCATGTGAACAATTTCCTGCATATAAAAGTTTTTCCTTGGTCCCATCATATTTTTATAAACTGTAATGCTTAGAGTCCTGATTATATTTAGCAGTGCAGTATTTTTCATTTCTTGCATATAGAGTCACAATTATTTTCGTTCAGGAAAAAGTTTCTCCTAAAGTAGTATTTCAGATACAAAAACCATTAATGTTAGGAATGATTCTGAAGATGACGATCTTGAATCAACTGGAAATGAGTGGGTAATTAAGCCTTATACTGTACAGTTATCTAACAAAATATTTATGAATGACAGATGTTTAATCTACAGTATTCAGTTCTACAGACTAATAAAAAACATAAAATTGGGAAACTGGAAGTTACTGTGGTAAAATTAGAGAGTCCTTCTCAGAGTTTTCCTACCTATAATACTTTTGCTGGCAGGCCACCTAAAGTGTGACATCAGAGTTCTTAAGTTAAATTTTTGCCCTGCCTGTACAAAAAGACGGTTGCATTATTTATATTACATTATTATTGTACCTCTAATTTGTCTAATAATTGAACTGATTTCTAGAATAACATATTCATATAATGAGTTAATTTTCTTATGAGTTTTAGGAATTCTCTGAATTGTGAACAAGTATTGTACATTAAAAATTTTGAAGTACGTTATGTACCAGTAACTGAAATTATGAATATTAAGTCTTGATTTATGAAGGGGTTATGTTCCTGAAAACACTTAATTGGAGTTTGACCAGCCACCCACAGCCTATAGCGAAATGGTCAGCTGACAACGCACGTGCCACTGCTGTGTGCGAGTATTACCGACGACAATTTCAACTGCTTACCACATTTTCGGCATAGTTATTTTAACCAGCATCTTTAGTACAGTAAACAACCACAGTATTTAACAAACATATTAATATTTACATAGTGTTTTCAAACATATATTTATTCCTCCTCTCATAATACTGGGAGATGTTGCTGTGCGTACAGATCACATATTTTTATATTAAAAAATTATCACGGAAGTTCTGCGCTGTACTGTTTGATGTGACCTTGTATCAGGCAGGTTCGAACAAAGAGAATAGTCATCTCCTGCAACAAGCAGCATCAGCCCAGCGGAGTTTTGTCTAGCCGCTGTACATTCAGCAATCCGCTGCGCGCGTACACACACACACATGCACGCACGCGCGCACACGCACACACACAACGTTTGTATGTCCGCTCAAAACTGTTCAACAGCTTGTATGTACACTTTCGATTTAATTTTAGTTGTCATTTAACAATTACAACTTCCATTCAACAAAAATGCTTCTGTTTCTCCTCTTTGTCCATAAGTCTACATTTACATATAATTCAGTACTTCCCAAACAACTCCCCCCTTAAAGATCAAGTCTCACAGGTGATTTGATAATACGACCATATTGAGTATATTTTAACTTGTTTGTAGGTGATATTGGTCAGTAGTCTTCGATGCTTGGATTGTTGAGTCAGAAGGCTCCGCTGAAGAAACCGAGTGTTTATCTGGAACAGGTCAAACTGAGTGCTCATCTGGAACATAGGCTTCTGATATATTGGTAGGCTTCGTCTTCTCATCCGGATACTGGTCTTAATCTTCTACCTCCCATGTCAACAATGTAAGAGCGTGGTTCTGTCGAGGGTCTGACGATAATGCCTGGCCATCTAACATTTTTTTTACCAAAACTGAATCCCCAGACTTTAAGGGCTGAAGTGGACTGACTATGATGACGATCATAATTTCTTTTGTATTGCTGCCTGTAGTTCTTCTCTTTTTGATGAAGAAGTGTGTTGTTCTGCTTTTCTTCTAAATTATTTGGCATCATTGGCATAATTTTCCTCAGGCATCTCTGAATAAGAGTTGTGCTGGACCCTCTTTGCTTTTCTTTAACAAACTATTGGCCATTTCGACTCCTGCTTCTGCTGTTCTATTACTTTGATGAAAATGGAGGCAGCTGCTGGTTACATGAAACCCATATTTCTTAGAGAAGTTTAGAAATTCAGCATTTTCTGACACACTAAATTGAGTTCCGCTGTCTGACTTAACTTCTAACGGAATGTCAAAGCGACTGAAAGTAGACTTACACTTTTCGATTATTTCTTCTGAATTCAGTCTTTGAAGTGGGTATATGTCGAAATATCTTGAAAAACAATAAATAATTTGCCTTCATACTTGAATAAATCCAAGGCAGCTGATTCCCATGGTCTATTCGGCAAAGTACTAGGGAGAACAAATTTTGCACTGGTTAGCCATCATGGCAATATCTGAAGACATTTGGTGATTCCAATGTGATTGAATGTATTTGGTGAAGCATGTCCTCACGAAGAGATCTTGGGATAAAAATTCACGTTCCTTTGAGATTATTACTTCTGAAACCAAAATTTCATCCTTAACAGAAAAATATGCTAATAATGAAGATGATAACCAGCTGTGTTTCAGGCTACCCTTATCTAGGTCATTTTGTTGATGTTCGTATATTTCCTTGACTTTTTTATATGATATGATTCTAGTTCTAAATCGTAACATTAGTTTCATTCAAGGGACTCCTAGACAAACAATCTGCAACACAGAGATGTGACCCTGGTGTATAGATTATTTTGTATGAATAACGCGTGTTTTAGACGTGGTGATGGATTATCTAACTCTTTGGTTGTTAATATTGTCAACAATGGCTTGACGTGTGCCTAGCACACCCTCCCACTAGTCCATCTGCCGCACTGTACTTGTTTAGTATGGCCTACATTCAGTGCATATCGTAAATAATAAATATTGACTTTAAAAATATGTTTCTTTAAATTTACTCTTTATTTACTACGATTTTCAAGTGTCTAGTAATTGTTCCAATGTTTTTCAAAATGTATATTAATATTTGTCGTTCATTTTCAATCGCCATTATTCAGTTGCATCAGCTATGCTATGTGCATTGTATCCTTCCGCGTGAACATGATGCAACAGGAACAATATTCCAAGATAAAACATTCCAAAAATTACCAGTAATGCTTTAATATGTTGCAATTTTTCCAGTGTCCATTTTGTATTGTATCTTATGTAATTTTGTTCTATTTAGTGTGTTTGTATCGGAACTACTTTGCACTGCGCAAAGTCACCCACCCTCGCGGGGCTGACTTGGCGACGCAGGACGCCATGATTCAGTTAGTCAGAAGTTAGTACATAAAAATAATGGCTAAATTAAACACCCTAAGAACATACAGACTGAGATCTGCCACATATTGGCCTTCACAATTCTGTGACAAATAGTATGGACTATTCTGACGCTACCTGAAATAAATAACTGCTGGTTCAGACTATATTTGTTCAACTTAAGTTTCAGCAAAAAATAAAACAGTATTTTGTCGCGAACTTGAATTAAAGTAAATGCCATTAAGAGCCTGAGCATAAAACTGCATTATTTGCATTTTTTCTCCCTTAGTAAAACAAAGAATATTTTTGGCAAAACTTATAGAAATATCCAACAGTTGACGAGTAACTACACAATTTTAGTAAACTCCAGAAATTGTATAAAATACCCTGACATTTCTCTGACTTTTCCAGGTCGCCGGACACCCTGCATTACGTATTACATGCTGAAATTAAAAGTAAAACAACTGCAGAGTCCTCAATTTATGTAAACTAAAGATAAGAAAAAAGCACGGGAACAACATAAATAAAATTGAAACTTGTGTACTCAAACGTACAGCAGTACAACACAAATAGAGGACTTACTGTACATAATCACGAGTATGAATTAGGACTTACTTGTCACAGTTGCAAATTCAACATTGTTAAATTATATGAACAATTCAAAATTGTCAGATTACTTACAGTCATAGATTACAAATTGTACTCGGTCACAGTCTGGACATAGACGTTACAAATTCTGCATTATTGTATTATAAAATTGCGAGGAATACAGACTATTTTAGGGTATCTTTTTACCACATGTTGCAAATTCAACATTATTTAAGTGGAGCATTACAAGCTTTGCGATTAGCAAACATCTCAATGACCTGATTAAAGTATAATTTATTCACAAGTTTGGCTTCTTACTGGTTCAGTACCGAAGTTGATCAGACAGTCCTGGCACAATGTAGACCCACACAATTTTTCTCAAAAACAAAATTGAAAATTAAGGGTACGGGTCACACGAAAATCAAGGTAGCCCAATAGCAGTAACATTACCATCAGCCAAGACAACGGCTGGTCGGCAGTTGCTATCCCGCTGGGATGTGCTGTGCTGCACAAAGTGAGGGTGCACCTTCGTCTCACTCGCCAGGTCTGATGTGCACGCATCTCGCAGCATTGTGTGTGACAGCCCAGAGAACTAAGATAGTGATTAATTCTTCTGCCAGAAAGTGCCATAGCACAGCGAGTGCTCTAAGTACCATGCTTTGGAGCATCCGTACGCCGTGCAGCAGCGCTCCTGTGTAACGGGTCCTGCTTCCTCGTCTAGTGTACTTCGCCGTGTTGTTGTCTAGACGTCCCTGTTCGGTGACGCCAGAATATAATGGGTCCGCTACTGCGTCTACGTCGCCGTGTTGTTGATGTCTAGACGATTATAATTGAGGTTATGATGTTCCTTGCTGCCGGCGACGACTTATCTAATTAGACTTTTCCTTGTTTGTTATTAATATGCCCGGATAGCCTAAGGAGTTTACATAGAAGTAAAAAAAAAAAAAAGGAGCCAATTTCTTTAATAACTTTCAGTCTTTTAATAATAGTTCACCAGACGTACATGGCACAACAACGTACAAAAATTCTTTCCCGTGATTTGTCTTACAGTGTGAACGTAACTAGGTAACACCAGTGGCGGAATTCACTAAGTCATGAGTGTTCGTCCCAGTTTATTATCGGTTGTGATCTGC
>PNEQ01115864.1:0-13932 GCA_003012365.1 Medauroidea extradentata
TGACATGTTTTCCAAAAAGCCCTAAGTCACTGACATGTTTTCCAAAAGGCACTAAGTCATTGACTTTCAATTTTTGTAGCCTAATTACATGTATTCTATTAAAGTCATAATCAAAATACATGTTGCCAACGTTTTCTCAAGGTTAAACGTTATGTATTTGTGTCTTTCGTGCTTGTCATTCTCAACTTACACATATACATTAAAAAAATCGTTTCCTGAAAAATTTACTTTTTTGACTTAGCCCCTTTTGGAATCCACCTCTTCAATTTAGATAACGGTCGAGGAACTCACTAGGTTAGTTATAATAAATATGGAAACAATGTTGATTACTACGACAGTTTTGGAAACCTTCGCCCACCCATAGAAGTGCGCAAGTATTTTAAGGGGATGGAACTAAGTTATAATTATTTCAATGAGCAATTACCTACCCAGTGGAACTGTGGCCATTTATGTCCCAAGTTCTTAATTAGTGATTAATAAATGTAGATACAAGCACAACTTTATATCAGTCATGTCCGTAACATTGATCTTAACGGGCAAGAGCTCAGAGCTGCGCTCCGTGCATTTTCCAGCTCTGGATTTAAAAGGTTCATGGTCAGTGGCGCTAATTCATTTCCTAACTTATTTCTCTGTATGTAATGTAGATAGTTCAAACTGTAAATTTCGATATGTGAAAAGTGGCATCACTGAAGAGGTTACTGTACCAACATGATCATATGAGATTGAAGATATTGCAGCATACATCAAGCATGCAATAGGTCCTGATGTAACTTTTATTTTGCGAGGAAATCCAAACACTCTGAAAAGTGAAATTTTATGCAGCGAAGATATCGACTTTACCGAGAAAGGTACACTAGCATCCATGCTGGGTTTCGAACACAAAAGTGTATGAGAGTGGAAAAGTGCACCAGTCAGCACTCACTGCCTGTAAACATTTTGCCAGTGATTGTTATAAGAGTAAACTGTAATCTTGTAACAGGCTCATATCTAAATGGTAAACCGAACCATAAACTTCACGAGTTTTCAGCGACTGTTCCGCCCGGATGCAAACTGGTAGAAGTCCCGAAAAATCTAATTTATGCACCAATCATAGGAAAGTACATACAGGAAATTATTGTTTGTATAGTCGACCAGGATGATTAACTAATTAATTTCAGAACGAAAAATTTTACACAGGGCTTTTAGAGACATTAAAAGTAGTCCTACGTGAAAAATTTTGTTCGGTTAGTTTAGGTTAGGTAACCTAATATTACCCAACCTAATGTTAAGTTAGGTTACCTAACCTAACATAAACTCACCTTTGAAACTAACTTAATCTAATCTAACAGAAAAATTTTTACGTGTGAATACTTATAACGTCTCTAGAAACATTACTAATTAATAATGTATGTCTAGAAAGAAAAACTTTATAATAATATAGTAGTAACTCGTCTAAAGTACACCATGTGGTTGCCTGGTGCTACGTGTACCTACTCTCACATTTATGACACATACTAATAATCGGCATTACACAATTAGGCTACTACACTTGTCATATTTTGAAAAATGCATTCAAAAACTGAATGTGGACGAGCCCATTAGTTACGAGGATTCCGTCACAAATACTGAATTCCATTGTTATTCACCATACCTGCCTGGACCATACCAGCTGTCATCTGAGGTTAGAATACCAGTGCAAAACCAAGACATTTATACTTTACCATGCAACTCATACTTAAGATTCAGAGGCACTATAACCAAGGCGGGAAATGCCGTGCCTGTAACTATGAAGATAATTAGAAATGGAGTACTTCACATGAATAATAAAATACCTTATGAACTGAATGGTGTAGAGGTTGATCAGACAAGAGATGTAGGTATTACTGCTACTATGAAGAACTACCTGTCTCTAACACACAACCAACTACCCGCAGCCAAAATGACTGGATGGGGAATCGTACCAAATTATAAAGTTCCTGTATACGAAGGTGGACGATTTGAAATATGTGCACGACTTTCCTCGTTGCTGGGATTCGCCGAAGGTTTCAAGCATATTATAGTGAATTCTAAACAAGAGTTGGTCACACTTTTAGCCAATACACAGACAAATGCTTTACTGGATACTTCAGAAAACCCAAAGGTCACAACGCTCTCTTTACAATCAATAGAGTGGCTGCTGCCTCATGTTCAGGTAAAAATGGAAGAGAGAATAAAACTACTCAAGTTTGTCGAGAAAGGAAGGAATATATATGTAGCTTTCCACTCGTGGAGCTTGGAAACTTGTCTGGCCCTTACTGAGTCTCAAAACGTTAATTGGAATGTTAAATCATCATTTGCAATGGAAAAACCACGCTACATAATTCTAGCATTTCAGATCGGAAGACAGAATACCACAAGTGCAGATCGCTCAAAGTTTGATCACATCAATATAAAGAATGCCAGAGTTTATTTGAACTCTGAAAGTTTTCCATATGTGGACTTGAACGCTAATTTCAGTAATGGTTCTTTCATGTTGGCATACCAAATGTTTGCAGGTTTCCAGAAATCATACTATGGACACGAAGCTTCGACCACACTCGAACCTGATGTGTTTATGAACAGTGCCCCGCTCCTTTTATTTGACGTAAGTAAACAAGACGATCGTATAAACACAGGAGTAATTGATTGTCGCATTGAAATGGCTGCAGCGGAGAATATACCTGCCAGCACCTAGGCCTATGCTCTCATCCACGACTGTTTGGCAACATATAATGCAAGGAATAAAGTGGTGGAAATACTAACTTAAGCTCAGTTCGATCCTGGACGTCAACATGTACGCAAGCATCCAGGGCTTCCAGTCTCAACTCGGATTTATTCTTAAAGAGGTTTGCGTAGCATGCCATGATGGAAAAGTGACAACACATAGCTTCCTGCCACCATTTCACTGAAAATTGTTGGGTAAGAAAAGTAAACGCACCAATAGATGGCTGACAAAAAATTATCACGGACTACATTGGGAAGATGGATATGAGGATTATGAGAAAATTAAAGACGTATTAACTTAAATTATAGGTGATGAAGAAGTTGTCTTTGTTGCTGGGGTGGAGCAGAAACAATGGCTATGTATTTATTGCAATGTTAATATTATAGACTTGCGAACTACGTACGAGTGGCCGTCGCTTCGCTACTTGAACACAAAGTTCGACAAGCCTGAACACGGCTGCGAGTCGTGTGAGCGGGACCTGACCTGCTCCCGCCTGAACGTGCTACTGCTACGACTGTGGTGTTTGGGAACCACAGTGACGTGAACTAGAGTGACGTCAGAGTAGATAGTATGTAGCAGGCCCAGACGGGAGGACAGTACAGTTACTGCTTGGTCAAGATACTACGTTACTCACAGCACGGTGAACAATGAACACTAGATTTCGACCAGAAGAGTTCCACGACTGCATCGATGCGGAAGTTGGTTTTCGTCGGGTGCACTACATACCTGTTGGTCTTCCAGATCGTCTAGAATTCTGAAATGGACTTGAACACTTTCTGTTGGTCTACGACAAAGACGTGTTCAGTGTGATGCCTATTCCCTGCAAGTTTGTAGACTGCCCAGTTTTCCATCTTCGTCCAGATATCCAACTACCATCCACAACTGAGGAGCTTATTATTCGAGCTAAAGGTGAGGTCATCATTTGCCAGAACAGTGAGAGTTGTATCTCCTACAAACTAAGACGTGATGAACAAGTTATTCGCTGGGTGGAAAGGTGCAGTGGTTGGACCCACACTGTCATTTTGAAGAATGGGAAAGTTTGTTGCATGTCTGATGTGTAAAGTGTATTTGTCATCATAGTTAACTCGTTAATCCATCATCATCATGTACAGGGGCCATGGAACTGAAAGTTTTCTGTTTTCACATATCAAGCAAGAAGTTTGCAAGAATAGAAAAAAATGGTAGAAGATCTTAAGTACAGTCATATAAACTTAAGTGACAAAGTTCGCAATGACATTTATGAATACTTTAGTCAAGAAGCACGCAATGATATTTTGGCGACTGTGAAGACTACAAACCAGTACTACGGCCTGACCTTACCACAGAGGAAGCTATACCTTACATGTTAGAGCCCTGGTCAGATAACTATGCCTACGTGGTCACCAGCAAACAGTGTGTAATTTATGAAATTCAATTTGAAAGTGAAGAGTGGAGTGGAGAAATTCTGAACAGAACTTATTTTGAAATGTGTAGAGATGGCAACCATTTTCGTGTAACGTTCAACCCCTTCTCACCACGCACTACAAGCAATGTAACTGCTTGTTTTGCATGTGAAGGTGGTAACTGTCCAGTTAATTTATGCAAACAATTTTTGCCACTACCACTGACTCTGGACCAAATGAAATCAGGGGTTGAGACACCAGTGTGTGTTGTTGTTGTTCTTGATAAATGTGATGGACTGCAACATAACATAAGTACAATAACATCCACACGTACCCAATACCTTACAGCAGGTTGTGCTTCT
Source organism: Medauroidea extradentata (assembly GCA_003012365.1). NCBI lineage: Eukaryota > Metazoa > Arthropoda > Insecta > Phasmatodea > Phasmatidae > Medauroidea > Medauroidea extradentata. The sequence continues at coordinate 4,467 of PNEQ01115864.1, forward strand.
CACCTGTGTCCTGTGTATAGAGAAAAACTGTTGCAAGATATTAATTTCCCACCAGCAAATTTTTGAAGGGATATTACAAAAGAAAAATGTAAATATATGTGGGTGAAGTTAATTCTTTAATTATCAGTCAAGATGGAGGAGGCAACGTGTGATGACGAGTCTGCAAGTGAAAATGAAGCAGAAATTTCTGGAAGTTTGTTCTGCTACATCAAGTGTCATTTCAGTCGTATGTGTACAAGCATATGGGACATTCTGACAAGTTTTCCATGTAGAAGATGAGTGGGTTGCACCACCACTCCACACCTCCACCACCACTCCACACCTCCACAACCACTCCACACCTCCACCACCACTCCACACCTCCACCACCACTCCACACCTCCACCACCGCTATGCCACAACCACCACCGCTATGCCACAACCACCACCGCTATGCCACAACAACCACCGCTATGCCACAACCACCATTTTGTGAAGATACTCAGTTCTCTGTAGACCATCAACATGACAACGTGCAGCGCTTCTCTCCTTCCGAGCACTACGAGCACGTAAAGCCTGGAGATAAGTGTGTGGAGTGTTCCTACTGGGATGGTGAAGACAACTACCGTGAATACACTGAAGAGTGTAACTTGGGTGAACATTGGCTTTATGCACATCGTACGAGTTGGGAACATTGTCAAGAGATTATTGGCTGCTACCCTGAAGGTAAATGTGTAGTGTTCAACATGCGGAGCAGTACACAGCTACCTGCCTCCAATGAAGACATTGTAGCTCATGCACTACTGGAAAAGCAATCTATTATGCAGAGACTCTTGTCGCCCGAGCTCCCCGAGACTGAAGCCTCCTCTACATCCTGTGACGATGCTGAAGATGGTGATCATATGCAGAATTATGATGTTGGGGCCCAGACAACCATGGAAGGACAAGATGTCGTTGGTGATTTTACATTTATGTGTCGTTGGTGAGGACTACCTTGCTTCCTTGGTACGGAAACATGTACGTGCAATACTCAAAGACATTTTAAAAGTACTTGAAGCCATGAATAATGATGTATGTAAATAATTTTTGTGGTAAGACTGTATTGTGTATGTAAAACCAGGCTCTGGAGGTATACATGTGTTATGTATACATGATGGGAAATGCTGGTATGATGTATGTATTTGTATGTATGTATTACATGGATGAAAAAATAAACATAAAATGAATTTTCATTACTTTTATTTCCTAGCAATTTAGTAAATGAATTTTCATTACTTTTATTTCCTAGCAATTTAGTAATACCTCTTTTAACATAGAGTTGTAATAAATGGTTAAACAATCTATGAAAATGATGTATAAACGACATCTGAATTCACCAGTTACTACTACTTGTATGAAACAATGGATATTTAGCAAACATACATGTCTTTGGAAAAATGAAATTTTGTGTGTCGGAAATCACCAGTTACTTCTACCTACGAGATAAAGTATGAAAAAATACAAGTTCAGATATTATGTTGTGTAGTTGTACAAGGCTTGAGTGAGGTAGAAATTTTCAGCTACAACACTTGAAAGGTACAAGGTAGACATGTGATGTCGTAACATGAATCTGGACTGCCTCGCAAGTGTGTCCCGAGACATGACTCGTCAGAGCGAGCCCTTATCTCCACACCCGATTAGCATGACGAGGCCGATAGAGATGTTGCAATACCTTGCTGACTAGAGGTGTGCTGTAAGGAGTAGTGGAGAATAGGAGGAGGGGTAGGGGTCTTTAGAATACCTGTACAGACCTGATCTCGCGACACAATACCTTACTCATCTTTGGTGAAGTACTGCCCAGGTGTTGTGGGCCTGTGCAGACCTATACTGGACACAGTCACTGCTTGCGATGACTTCACACTGTAGTTAGTGATAAAATCGCCTTGGTTGCACCACAAGGTAGGTTAAGGTAGGGCCAGTAGACCTGTTCAAACCTAAACCTTTAATGACTTTTACTGTTGTCATTTCCTGGGACGGCAGAAGTTCTCAGTGTTTTGGTGAGGGTGTATTTGAGTTCGCCGGGGGTAATTTAATGGGGTGTCTGGGTAGGAGTTGAGTAGTGGTTGGGGGTTGAAGTTGCTGTGGGTTTCTTCGTCTGATGAGAGGGTGTGTGGGATTGTTGGTGGGGTGTATGTTTTTTCAAAGTGTTTGGCTAGGGCTTCTGCTTTTTCTGTGGTGTCTTCTATGATGCTGGAGTCTGTGTGTAGAGGTGGGATGACGGTTGGTTTTGCTTTCATCTTCTTGAGGTACTTCCAGACTGAGCCTCCTTGTACTGAGAGGGTCTTCATTTTCTTTGTGGCTTCCTCTTCTTTCCACGTCTGATACGTGTTTTTGCATGTGTTTTTGATATGGATGTATGAGAGCAGATGGTGTGGGTTTCTTGTTGTTTGCCAGAGTCTTCTTTGTTTGTTTCTGAGTTTTTGGAGTTGTCTGATGTGTGGTGGTATTGTGGGGTGTGTGTTTGAAGTGTCAATCAGGGGGATGGATGAAAGTGCTGCTTGGTGGATGGATTCTGTTAGGATGGTGAGGTGTTGGTCAATTTTGTCTGTTGAGTCTATGGTGGCATTGAGCTGTAGGCTGTTGGAGGTGCTGTGTTGGAAAAGTTCCCAGTTGGCTTTGGTGTAGTTGAAATGTGGGAGTTTGGTTGAGGTGTATTTGAAGTTCTCCGATGACAGGAAAGTGATCTGATGTTCCAGTGTAGTTTACTGTGATATTGTTGATGGTTATGTTTGGGGTTGTGAGGAAGAAGTCAAGAGTGGCTTGGTAGTTGAAGCTGTGGGCTGCTTGGTAGGTGTGAGTTGTGGGGGCTTAGATGGTGTGGAGTTTAGTTGCAAAAAAAGGAGGTTGGTTTCCGATTCTGTTTGTGTTTGGGCTGTTCCATGAGTGGTGGGCTGCGTTGAAGTCCCCCCATCAGTACAAGGCGGCTGTCGAGGGTAAATAGTGCTTCAAGGTCGGTGGTTGGTAGGGTGTCATTATTCTTGATGTATATTGCTGCCAGTGTGGTGGTTTCTTGTGGTCATGTTATCAGGATTGCTGTTGCTTCTATTTCTTTGTATTGATGATTGGTGAGGGTGGGGAATGGTATTGAGTTGTGAACTAAGATGCCGACTCCTCCTCGTCTATTGATACGGTCTCTTCTTGTGGTGTGGTAGCCTTTTATCTTTAGTGGTTGTGATGGCGTGAGCCAGGTTTCAGTTATTGCGATGATATGCGGGTGGTGGGTGGCAATGATTTCTTCCAGGTCTTGTTTCTGTCTTAAGGATCTTGCGTTCCATACTGCTATTTTAATTTTGCTGTCCATCACAGACCTCAGTGAAAGCTGTTAAGATGATGTTGAGTCTTTCGGTTGGATCTGTGGTGTTTCTGAGTTTTTGTGCTGTTTGTCGGATGAGTGGAAGGAATGGTTTGATTACGTTGAAGATGGTCTTTGATATCATTGAGGGTTGCAAACATTTCTATGGTTTGAGACGGTAAAAGTGGTGGTTGAGTTTGTTTGTGTTCAGGTGTGGTGGTGATGGGGGTTGCCCTTGGTGTCATTTGGTGAAGATGGGTGTTGTTTGTCACTGCTGAGTATGTTGGGGTGTAGTGGTGTGGGTGAGGTTGTTGGGGTGTCATTTGTGTGTGTTGTGGGTGTCTTGGTGGCATTTGGGGTTGTTGTGTGTAACTTGGTGGCATTCGATGTTGGAATGGTCTACGAGTTCGAGGTTGTAGAGGGGGCATTGTGAGCAATGAGGGTATTGTTTGAGGGGGTGTTGATGTGGTGGAGAAGTTAGGAAGATTCTGGGGTGGTGTCATTCTAGCTTTTAGTTGGTCTGTACATTCAATGTGTTTGGGACAGGTTCTGGAGCCTCCCTCGTGGTTGCCACCACAGTTAAAGCATTTCAGGTCCTTTTTGGAGGTGATCAGGCAGTTTTTGGTGAAGTGGGTTTGCGAGAATTTCTGGCATTTGGGGGGTCTGTAGCAGTTTGTGGCAACGTGTCCATAACTTTGGCATGTGTGGCATATTTTTGGTGTGAGAGATTGGTATGGTTCGGTGCAGATGATGTAGTGGAGAATGTGGGTGATTTTGTATAATTTGGCTTCTATTGCTTTGTATTGGACTGTAACTAGAACTGATGGGGAGTAGAAGTGTGAGCATTTGATTTCTGGTTCACCAAGTATAGAGACTGTTGGATGTGGGATGCCTTGGTGCTTGACGTCATCTGCTATGTCTTCTGGATGGGTGCCTTGTATGTTTTTGAGTATGACTCTTATGGAAGTTTTTTTCTCCTGGGACTGAGTAGGTGTAGGGTTCTGCTTTATTTTTGATGAGGAATTGTGGTAGTTTTTTGTGGGTGTCAAAGTTTTCTAGGTCGTATATTAACCTGTTGCCTTCCTGTAGGATCTTGAAGGGGCCCATTTCTCTTTGGAGGTCTGTGATGCCAGCTGTTGTATTTGTGCCTAGTGTTCCCTTGCAGTAGATGGGTGGGGCTTTTCTGGGTACTGCTGGTTTGAGGTTGGTTGTGTGGTGAGTTGGGATGATGTGGTGTGGTTGCGGGTTGTAGGGTGGCGGGTGGGCTGTGTGGTTTGTGGTTGGTTTGTCGTGTACTCTTTTCTTGTGGCCATGTTCTAGGGTTGATAGTTCTGAGATGCTTGAGGAGTTTGATTGTCTGCGTTTCCTGTGGTATGTGACTGTGGTGAAATTTTCATGTGGCATTTTAGAGTCTTCTGAGGTTACTGTGGATGAGCCTGAGTCTGCTTCATCGTATCTGTTCTGTTCTTCAAGGGTGCTGTACTTGTTGCTTGTTGGGGTGTTTGCTTCATCATTTGTTTCAGGTTCAGTTTCGTGCTCTGTTTCTTGGTATTGAGATTCTGGGATGATTAATTTTTTATTCTTTGTATTTCTGGGAAGTGCTGTGGGGGGCCTGGGTTTGGTGAGTTGTGAGAGGCTGATGCTGTGTTTGCTGGCCTACATGGGACTCTTGTTCTTGATGTGGTGGTTTTGGGGCTGCTGATAATCTTGATGCCACTTTCCTTTCACTATCACCAGCCTCTGTAATCTGTTTTGCCTCTTCTAAAATTTCCTGTGTGGTTATTACCCTCTCACTTTTCCGTTTGTACGGAGGTATTCTTCAAGATATCAGATCTGCAAAACAAGAAAGTAAATGCACATCAAAGTAATAAATAGTGGTAATATGAATAAGCATATATGTATTTGATATTTCTGTTATCACTTAATTATAAACAATGTAATAAATCTCTCTTGAAAGAAGGTTTCCATTTATGTAATTAAAACCAGATCAGGCCGCTAAGAGTACGCAGTGACAATCTCAGTGCACACTTTTAGCCACCGCTGTAGTGTTTCACTTCATCGCCAACAGATGGCAGCACAGTGAACATAGAGAGACGCTAACCACGCTATGATGTTGCGGACAAGTCGACCGTTGTTACAAAACAAACTTTAATCGGCATTAACAATGTTAAAGATTTGAGAAATGTTACGTCCTTTGTTTCAAAACATGCATACTAATTATAGTAAATCACTTCTTACCTGATAACTTGAAGACAAAATGCGTGGAAGCGATAACAACGTAGTTAAAAACAGCGGTCATGTATACACGTCTAAACACATAACTGACTTCAGCTTGCAGTTATGCCAACATTAAAAAAAAGCCCTGCGTACTCTTACCCTATTGCGTACTCGTATACTATCTTACTCTACAAGCGCATCGGAAATTTAGATATTGTACACTACTGTCGACATCTACTCTCGCACGTCTGCTCACTCAGGCTGCTCCCCTCCCAGCCCCGCGGAATACACCCGCCGCGTCGCTCCATGTTGTTCAACCCCGCACGGCTGCTGTATTTGTGTCAAATAATAAATGCTTATTTGCAGCCAGCATTAAACTTCATTAAATTTGATTTATATCTTCGCTACTTCGTTACATGTTCGTTGACCTTGGCTTGGACCATTTCCAAAATCAACAATAATTGTATATTACTGTCTAATAAATTGATTGTATTCTGAGTAGTCTATAAGTAATGTAATTATTTTTTACTTTTTAGTGCATTTTTCAGAGTAGATTTTTTTTAAGTTGGTGTGTTTTTTGTTATTTTTTTATGTTTTAGCCTTATATCTAAAGTGACGATAAAACTATTAAGCTTTCAAAAGGAATAAATTTCAGTATAAAGATGTATACACACATCACACAAAATAGGGTGTGTGTTAATACATAACAGTATGGAAATATTGGAAAAAGTATTTCAAAATTTTCGTGAGCATGTGTCCGTCAAAATTATGTTTTACTCATATTTCGGTGTGTTGTAAAACACAATAATTTCTAGAATTTTTAAAATGGTTTAACTCTCTTATTTCTACACATTTAAATATACATTTCTGAAGTATGGAACATGAAATGTATTTTAATGAATCAAAGTTGTGGAAGGGTATTTCAGTTCACAGACGAAGGGCAGCGTGTTGGAGCAGGGACTGTCGTTGAGCTCAGCCTTGTGGTGGATAGATCCACACTTTGCTACTATACAATTATGGTTGTTGGGTTAACCAGCTGCAAACTTGGAGAGTAACCTGACTCGGCGAGTAGGATTCCTGCAACATGAGACGTTTGTTTTATTATGTTATAATATACTCGCATGTTCTTGTACATATAATGTTAAAGCAAAATATACGTGAAAGTTGAAAAGCTATATTGCCAACGAATACGTGATACACTGTGTGCTATTTAAACATTTGGTAAAACTAAAGTGTTACACATTCTGTTATGTTTATGAAGATCTGTATTATGGAATAAATCTTTGTGTGTTCGATGCTTTATTTCGTCACTAAGAAATCATTTTTGCTACTTAAATGCAATATTTAAGAAGCAATACCTGTTTGAAAATCGAAGAAACTTTCCATGGTTACCCTACGTATATATATATTTTTAAAACTTAATTTCAGGATATTATTTCACAAGTCACTGTAAGGACAGTAAGGGTTTAAAACTTGGAGTACTACTTGTAAACAGTGCCAAGGAAAATCTAGCTAGTATTTTATCTAATTAATGCTGATTGTAGTGGTGTAGGGGTTTCAACAGGTTGCTGAGTAATGGAGGTTGTACTACCTTCAATAGTGAGGAAGTCCCTGGAGTCGTGGAACTCAGTAAAACCGACGAAGATGTAAGTCCTGGTTGCTAGCTTCGGGGAACGATTGATGTCTGGCAGTGAGGCTGGTATAGAGTTATGCCTGTTCAGTAAAGCTGATGACGCCCAGATGTCCTCCGTCCTCCAGTTATGTCTGTAGAGCCTCCGCCCATGTCTGTGGCTACAAGTGGATCTTGTAGAAGCCGAACCCGGGGAAGTACTCGTAGCCGGTAGAGCCAGAGGAGAGTACTATGGGCTGAGTGGGTAGGTAGCAGCACCGCCTGTAGCAAGTCTTGAGCCGCCAACACTGCCTGCATTTGTATACATCACTTACTGCATCATGGTCTGTCCAGCTTGCATGTGGCAACATTGTTACTACTGCTGCTAGATGCAAGGATTATCAACACATCCTGCAAATCATCATATCTGAGTCTGTGAACTGCTGTACTGTGTTCACAAGCATGTATGGACAGTTTTTTTGGAGCTGTGTAAATGAGCTAATGTATTACATTTTTATTGTAAAAAATCATGATGAACTGACTGAGGAAACCAACAGAAAGGCCAAGTGTAGTAGGTAAAATGCACTACGTTTCCCGAAAAGATTAAATTTTATATTTTCATAAAATATGTTATGATCCGTATGAGTCTTGGTGTTGCTGCTAAACGTTAATACTCGGTAACTTCTAATGTTAGTGTAAAAATTGTCATTGCTTTTGCAACTTACTGACTGAAAAGTTCAGTGGCCAAATTTTCTTTTATAATTTGGTTTGGGAAACATGTGCGCGAGGATTTGTTTTTAAATACGGTCATTTCAATTCATTAATGTTATGCACTCTTCAAAATATTATCCATTGAATAAACTCATAATTTTTATCAGCAAGTTCTCCTTATTCTCCTAGTGCATTTGGTGCGAAGTTCATTATTTGACTGATCAGAAAGGATGAATATGTTCTGTTCCATGCCTCGTGGAATGAACTACATTGTCAAAGATAGCGAATGATCAAAGGAGCAAACCATTTCCTGTGCTAATACTGAAATTAATTGAAATTTCATCAAAATTGATGGATGCAATGCGTACCCCATTGTAATTTGCATAAGCGATGTATGCGGCTGGTGCACAAAGACGCTGTCTTTGTTACATACTTCTCAATCGGACACATTCGTGATACGCACAGGTATTTACTATTTTGGTGAACCCCGTCCTGTTTGTATTATCTGTGACAAGTAGAAATAATTTCCTCAAAACTGAATTTAATATGGGCAACCTCTTTACCCAAATTCGTTGATGGATAAGTAAATTGCTGTAATGTAGTTGATTTTTTTTATTTGCAGTATTACAAATGTCTTCTTTACAGACCATAAATAGCTTACCACACTCAATGAAAAGAAAGTTTCTTTAATATTCTCCCTACAACTTACCCGGCAACATAGGCAGCTGGCATCACAGATGCATCTCAATTCTAAACTGCCATTTCAGTTTCTGCCACTGTGCTAACATAACTCTCGCCACAGAACTCAACCACTTCACCTGAAGACTGATCATCTCTGGAAGGTTCATGTCTTGACAGAAAACCTCGCAAGTCACTCGCATAGTAGCATTATCTGCCTGGCAGTAATCAGTGTAATCTTTCAAGGCCAGATTGTTGTTGCAGTCTTCGAAAAAGCTGTGAACTGTGATGTGTTTGGGTAATAACTGGACCAACAAAATGACCAAACTGCCCCAAATAGATTCTCCAATGCATCCTGGTTAAAGGTTTCGAAGCTGTAGATACTGAAAGCTGGCTTCGGCCAACACACTCCATAGGTGGATTGTTGCATTAATTGATGTAATTCTTCCCCACTGAGGAGAATGTCGCACATAACTGCGGCGCTTGCCCGACCTACATGGTGGAGGTTTTAATTTTTATTGGAAGTTAAGTCTTCTATCTGCTGAAGGATCGTTGCGAAATTCCCAGTTGTGAATTTTCTTTTGGCTTTTGCCAGACTTCGATGTGAGGGTTGTAGTCAGACAGAGTACACATAAATTATTTTACAGACTGGGGGTAGTGTTCACTTCCATTGAAGCTATCAAAAATAGCATCCACATCTGCAACAAATGATGCTGTAACAGTGGCTTCAGTGGGCAAAATGTCTGAAAAAAAAAAGATGTCCGTACCAATAAGTGTAAAAAGTATGAAATTAAAACTGTGTTGAAATAAGAGAGACTTACAAAATAACAGCTGAAAAGCTAATCATAAAGGAATCGATTTGAGTTCCTCTCTTTATGTAGAGATAAACGAACTATTGTTACACAAAGGACAAAGACGAGTTTAAATATCTAAAAATACCG